>JAWWLR010000149.1:5475840-5486386 GCA_035041075.1 Acraspis erinacei | reverse complement strand
AACAGGCTCCGAAATTATATAACTTTGAGAATGAACCTGCAACTTCAGTTGCAATAGAGACATTACCGGATACACTCTATTGTCAAATTCATAACGAATATCATTCGGTATGCACTTGTACCTTATTAAACGATAGTTAATAACGAACTCCGTCTATTATTCAATCTAACAAGTATTCGTTGATAATTATCATACCCAAGTAACAAGAGTTATTACATCCACTATCAATCTAGAATAATCGAGGAAGATGGTCTATTCACTTGAACAACAAAACTTCTGGGCTATCAATGGTTCAACGGACTCAACAATGGTATTGGAATATCGAAATTACAATACATATATAGTAATTATTTTAAATCGTATATTCACCGACCCTGATTCCAATGCATGTATTAGAGCGTTTGTAAGACGAAAATTGTACGCGAGAAATTCTTGGAATTAATGGAATCCAAGCAATTCATGAAATTTACCGAATTCAAGCAATTTCTGAAATTGATGTGATTCACGGAATTCATGGAAATGAAGGAATTCAAGAAATTAATGGAATTCGCAGAAGTCATGGAATTCAAGGAATAGCGAACTTCATAAAATTTACGGAATTAAGGGAATTCGAAGAATTCATGGAATCAAGTAATTCATGGAGTTCAAGGAATTGACTGTAATAAAAGATTTGTAACATTTACGGAATTCACTGAATTTACAGAATGAATGAATTTCAAGGAATTCAAAGAATTCATGGAATCAAGGAATTCGTGGAATTCAAGGTTTTGACTGAAATCACATTATTCACAAGTTTACGGTATTTCATGAACTTACAGAATGAACATAAATTCAAGGAATTCATAAAAGTCAGGGAATTCATTAAATTTGTGGAATTTATCAAATCGAGGGATTCAAGGAATTCACGAAATTCAAGGAATTGACTGAACTCATGAAATTCAGTTGATTTTTGGTATTCGCGGAATTCACTGAACTCGTGGGACTCATGAAATTGACAAAATTCACAGAATTCGTTGAATTTATGGAATTAATTGAATTCGTGAAATTCCGTGAATTGCTCGAATTTCCTGAATTTCTCAAATTCCCCGAATTTCCATGAGTTTGGCGAACTACTTGAATTTCGTAAATTCTTTAAATTACGCGAATTTCGTAAATTGCATGTGTTCCATGAATCTGATGAATTCCGCGAATCTCTAGAATTCCATTAAGTCCGTGAATATCATGAATTTCATTAATTCCATGACTTCCGTGAATTCCATTATTTCCATAAATTACATTAATTCCTTTAATTCTGTCCATTCCACGAATTTCGTGAATTCCATTAATAGCTTGAATTTGTTGCATTTCATGCATTTTTTGAATCCCTAGATTCCATGAATTCTTTGAATTCGATAAATTCCTTGAAATCCGGGAATACCATGAATGCAATGAATTTCTTCAATTCCGTGAATTCGTTGAATTCCTTAAATTCCATGAATTCGGTGCATTTCTCAAATTCTGATAATTCCATCAATTCTTTAATATGCGTAAATTCTTTGAATTCCATAAATTTCGTAAATTCGTTCAGTTCCATGAAATTCGCGAATTCCTTCAATTCCATGAATTCTTTGAATTTTATAAATTCGCGCACTATATAATATATATTAAAAAAAGTTTTGGCTCCGTCAGAAAACTTCTTTTTTTTGTTAGGAACAAGTGTACTGAGAAATAATTTACATTTTTTCTTTTAATTTTTCGCTTCAACAGGTGTCGAAATATCCAGCCGTAAGTATGATACAGCAGTTTTACTGGCCACTGAATTTGTATTGTAAAATTCCAATACATTCAGGGCACCATACCAAGCCCAGCATTTAGAAACTACAACATATTATATACATTCTGATCAGAGAAGTTAATAGATTTGTGTAAAATTGGGCCCCTCCCTGTTTTTGTCAAATGTCCATGTTTTGAGATCCTCTGAATCCGAAAAAAGGTTCTTTGAATGCATCTGTCTGTGAGCGTGATAACTTTTAAAAAAACTAATCTATTAGATTGGCCTTTGGTACACTCTTTTAGTGTCGAAAATTGAAAATCAAGAAAGCCATCCATTTTTCATAGAAATTCTAAAAGTGAACGCATTTTGAACATTTTTGAGACCACTTTTTTCAAAATTTAAAAATTCTCTGCACGATTATTCATAGTGATAGAAAAGATGAACGATATCGACAAAAAGAAAGCAACGGTAAAAAGAGCAGGGAAAGAGGATTGGAGAGGAAAATGTGGACGATGTGGAAAAAATGATAGGAGAAATAAAAATAGGAAAAAGAGTAAACAAGGATATTTAAATGGTAGAATAAAAACAATACTTTAAGGTATTTGATAGGAGGAGTAGAGAGAAAAGATAGAAAGGGAGGAAAATATTGTAGAGGAAGAGATGAATGGGCATGGATAATGTGTAATAGGGTATGGAGAGAAGAGAGGTGGCCAGAGTTGTGGAAAGAAGGAATGGTGATGCCCATAGTGAAGAAAGACAAAGGGGGGAGACTACAGATTATAGGGCTGTCACACTGGTGGCAACATTACACCAAATATATTTAAATGTTTTTTCGGAGAGATTAAAGAATGAAGTTGAGGAAAAATAGAAAGAGCCACCGAATGAGACATGGTTTACAAAAGGAATGGAGGAAGTGATGGACAACATATATATGTTCTGAATTATCTGCTAAATGAAAGGATTAAAACGGAGAAAGGGGCAATGTCAACAATATTTGTGGACTTGAAGACGGCGTTTGACTCCTTGGACAGAGTTGAGATAGAAAAATTAATGATAAAAAATGGTATGCGAAGGGGCTTCATAAAAAGAGGATCGGAAATTTTCAGAGAGATAAAAAGCAGGGAGGACAGAAAGTAGGAGACCGTTTATAGTTAGTGAGAGGAGTCAGGCAAGGTTGTCTTCTGAGCAGACATTTATTTAATATATTGATCTCAGACCTAGAAGAAGAAATTTAGAGAAAGGGGCGGGGAGGAGTAAGGATGGGAGCGGAAAAGATATATACGCTGGCATACCCGGACGATATAGTCTTGATCGCAGAGTAGAAAGAAGGGATGAAGTGCCTAATTACTGGATTGGACAAATCTTAGATGGGAAAAAGTTGAATTTAAATGTAGAAAAGACCAAGATAAGGAGGTTTAGAAAAGGAGGGGGAAGAAATAAAGAATGGACTGGAAGATGGAAGGGAGTAAAGTTAGAAGAACTAAAGGAATTTAAATATTTGGGATATGCCTTGCAAACGAAAGGAGATCATAGAGCTCATATAAGAAAAAGACTAAAGAAACAGAAGGGACAACGAAACCGGTATGGGAAAATGGGCAAAGAAGGTTCCAGAAATATTGAAGAAGAAGAATGTGGTTACTTGACACTCTTTTATGGTCTGTATTAGTTTATGGACTGGAGATATGGGGATGGAAGGAAAGGAAAGAGATTTTGAGTTTACAAGAAAGGTATATAAGGTGGTCGCTATAGGGCAAGATTCGAGGACACCGGTATATATAGCGAGAGATGATGCGCAAAGGGATAAATTAAGCACTACAGCGGTTGAGAGGGCATGGCAATTTGAAATAAAGTTCAGGGAGAGGAAAAGTTGTAAAACTAACAAGATGGGAAGAAAAAAGGAGAGAGTTTTTTAGTGGAAGAGTTATAGGAGAGGGGAATGGAGTAAGCTATGAAGAATTTGAGGCAAGGGTCAGGGAGATAATTAATGGAAAGATGGGGAATGATCGAGGAAGCAAAATATAAGAAATGGTATAAGATGATAAAAAAGGAAGGAGTACCAAAGTATTTAGACAAGGCATAAGGTGAGAGAAGATGGAGCAAAATAGCGAAATTTAGATTGCGAAAGGAGGTTAGAGAGGGGATATTTCGGAAAAGGAAGAGAACAGAAAGTGCAGAATATGTGAATGGGATGAGGAAACATGGGAGCATGTATGGGCAGGATGAGAATGAGAACGAATGAAAGTGGAAAATGGCAAATGAGCCTGAGATAGAAGAGAAGTGAAAGTGAAGGAAAAAGGAAACGGAAGTCACCTAGATTATAAGCGTAAAGATTTATAAGTAGTTACTATTATGTATTAGTATAAGTAGATTAAGAAGCGCTCGCTCTCACTCACTTGCTCACTCTTCCGACTGTAAAAATGCGCTAGATTAATGTAGAAGCAAGGAGATATAAGAATTGATTTAAAGAGTTATAAATATTGTAAATATTATAAATAGCAAGGATCCGATAATATAAAGTTTGCAGATAGTCATGTAAAAAACGGAGGTCATGCAAACCCTTAGGAGTCACATTATGAATAAAGAAGAAGGATAAGAACAAGAATAAAAGGCGAAAATTATCTCCTAATAACTTTTTTTTTATAAAAAAAATTATCAGAATTATAGCAAATAGGTTATTAATCGCTTTTTTACAGAACGCTTAGTTTTTCTTTTATTTATAAAAAAAACATTAAAAATACAAACGTTAAATTGCATGACACATCGCATTAGCTAAGAAATAATAAATCGATAAAAATTTTTCACCGAAGAAAGAGCAAAAGAATTTTAAGACGAGAGGTAGTTTATATTTTAATCGTGAAAAATAACATTAAACGTTTTTTTAAATAACTTTTTGGGCAAACAGCTCAAGCTCCAATGTTATTTTATTCATCAAGATTTTTCGGCTAGGTTATATCTAAATATTTTCGTACAACCACTTTTATACATTCTCATCAGAGAATAATGAAAAATCAACAAATTTCATTTTTCGGTCAAACTACGCAAGATAAGACAAAAGATGAATATTTAAAAAATGTCCTGCCAGAAAATTCTACAAATGTCTTATTATTCCCTTTTGGATAGGACGAACAGTTTATAATTTATTCTTAAAAACAGAATTACAAATAGAAAAATTAAACTTTCAGATAAATGCCACAAGGTACGAAAAAAAGAGGGAAAATGTGTTCCCTCAAAAAATATCCGCAAATTTTTTATTAATCAATTTTTGGTAGAATGCTCATAAATCAAATAACTGAAAAAAATTAATTTATTTTTTACGAAAATTTGTATCCTTTTTCAAATTGTAGTAAGAACATTTTATGGTGGTTGTCTAAATTGAGTCGTTGGATTCTTGTTTTTTTTGGAATTCTGCACATTAAAAAGAAAATTGAAGAACACTTCGATATTAAAAAAAAGAAAGTTTATTCATTTTTTTTTATTTTTAAAAATAGATTTCAAATTAAAAATTTGGTTAAAAATGATTATCCAAAAATCATGGCAGTTGTGTTTTTCGGATTCAGAGAGTTTTAAAATGTGGACATTTGACAAAAATCGGCGAACTCAAATTTTACACAAATCTATGTAATACCTGTTCTAATGAGAATGTAAAAAAGTGATTCTGAGCAAATATTTATATATAAATAAGAGAAATTTTTTGTTAGATAAAAGTGAAAAAATTTTATCTATTTATTTTTTCTTAGCTTGTGTGGTGTGTCAACAATTTTATTTTTTGTATTTTTAATTTTCTTATAAATAAAAAAAGAAATATGTGTCCTAAAACAAAGCGATTAATAATAAATTTTTAGATATCCTTTGGGTTGCAAAATTTTTCTCTTATCTTTCTTCGTATCTTGCATAGTTTGATCACAAAATGCAATTTTTTATTTTTCATTATTTTTTGCTGTGAAGATTTCAATTTTCCATTTTTCGAAAAAATTCTACTAGCTGTTATGATAATCGTGTGGGGCTGTCAAAATGTAATAATTTTCCTTTGTTCACTTTTATTCAAATAGTGAGTTATTTATCTTAAATAAGGTTCTTTTTTTTAATTTTGAAGGTGCTATAACTCTGGTAATTATTTTTTATCAAAAAAAGTTATTAGGAGAACTTGTAATTCTTTTCTAGTACTATAAATAACCGTACAGATAATTTTTGAATCCTGAGAAAACTGGTTTCAAGCATTTTGAAAATACGCTGACTTTTTTCATTTTTATCCAAAAAGATTGGCTAAAAAACTTGATCTTTAGCTTTCGAGACTAACTGAGTGTACTAAAGGCCAATCTAATACAAAAAAATTTTAAGTTAGCGTGCTCACAGTTTATTGGTTTATTGGTATTTCATTAATTATTTCTCCTGTTTCTGATTCTCCCTCCTCATCTGTATCAGCATTATTATCTATATACAATAATTTTTTAATTTAAGTCTGTCATATTCTGTTATAATTTAAAGTTTAAACCATTATTACATAAATGGTCTCATTTTGAGGTTAGAAATCACGTTCAATCGTAATGGGAAAATATTATTTATATTTAATATAAATTCTTACTTGCACTCTTACGTTGTAAAGTTTTAATCTTGACACTTTCCAGTAACAAGTGTACAAAAAGTATAATTCTACGCCATCTGACGTTAATTTTAGGAACTTTGATACTAAACGGAAAACAATTCTTGAGGTGAACAAGTGAATCGAGAATATAAATAAAATGAAAGAGTGTCTGCTTAGATTAGATGAAACGTTTAGTTAGTTTTAGTTACTTTATGTTCTCGAAAATCAGTAATTTTGACAAAGTTGCTGTGCTCGAGAGTGTATCATTTTCGACAGTTTATTAATGCAATTTGGAGGTTAAGTTGGATATTTTTATCGCGTTTTTTTGATATTTCAATAGAATTACCGCCTAGAATCGTGACACTTGTAAATTATTACTACCGCAACACAAACTCTATTTAATATTAACATTTGCGCACATTTTAAGTGGTTAAAGGCGTTTCATTGTCTAAAGTAAATCTGAACTGTCACTGCTCTCGATTAGACTGTCGCCATTTTATTTCGCTGCTCCCATAATGCGCCGGCGCTCTTCCGATAATTCCTTCAGGCACCTATTCTTAATATCTCTATTTTAACTATAATTATTAGGGGTTTAACTAGACGAGATCCCTAGCATATGGAAAATGGTCAAAGATATTTATTTTCGCCGATCCAAATAATCTTTTTAAATTCCTTCGTGCGTTTCGAAATAAATTTTTAGCTATAGTAAGGAACAATATCCCTATCAAAGCTCAATTTTTGTTACCGTGTAACCGAACCCAAGCTCGAGCCATTGCAAAATTCAAGCTAGGCCCAGGCTAGGGGTCATTGGCCTAGACCAAGTCTGGAACCGGCTAGAACCTTGACGATTTCTGCAAGGGGAATATTAAGGAGATTGAAATAAAACTAAGTGAGAGTTATTGACAGAGAACATTATTTTTATTTAAGAATATTGTTGTCCAAAAAAATCCTAATAAAACATATTTGGATAAGAAACTTTTCTTCATGGTAACTGCAGAGAAATGAGATGTTCAAAGTAGTCTGGTCGTACTTGTAGAACCCACGTAGGAACAGGTTGCGTGTGGTCCCAAACTTTTAGCTTCCCCGAATATCTTCTGTAGTCATTGGGGCTATATTCACCACGTACAAAGACCGTATTACGTAAATCAAGATTATCTTGCTCATGAGGTAATAGAATTGCATAATAAAACTGATTTTTGTCTTTTACAAAAATCATGGATTCTGAATTCTCATGATCTTTGTCAATAAACGTTAAGCGAGGTCCAAGTCGTGCAGCGTATTGATGAAGACCGAGCCCATGACGTGGATTTGGATTAGCAAGTGACATATACACGCGCTCTGGTTTAATTTGAAAATTTTCAGAATAAACCCTTACCCATCTCAACCAGTACTCAGTAGTCTTTCTAAAAAGTTCTCCATATTCAACATAGTTTCTACCTTTAATCATAACTGAAATTAGGCTTCCTTTAGGAATGTAGTTGAAATTTTCCGTTTGTATATCTCCACCTCCTCTTTCCATTGCATCTAGTTCATTCAGAAAGAAAAGAGATTAATGAATTTTTTTTATAATTGAAAAATATATTTTAGCAAGTATAGTAACATAGGGCTAATTATCTGGCCCTCTTCCATACCATCAAGTACAAACATAAATTTAATTCATAACCAACTATATAACATCCCTTGAATTGTGAGTAACGATACCTTAAGATATGAGGATAAGTCGCTCAGTCATAAAAAAGTTAATGAAAAGGAAACTTTACAGGAAACGCAATTAATTATAAGCTTTCCAGTGAACTAGCGCTCCTAACGTCAGCTCCTCGCACTCACAGTAAACCTCAGTAATAAATTTCATCTTCAAATTGGATGAAAACGCTGCAGCACGTTTATCTGACAAAAGATACAATTTCTCTAACGAAAGATAAAATTTATGTGAAGAAAATATTTATTTGACATATGTAAAATGTCAAACAGCTGTGTGTAAGTTCACCAAAAAATTTCTTCCATTAATTTGAAAATTCATGCTGTATTCATTTTTTAAATCATCTGCCTTTCTTTAAATGATTTTAACTGAAAAATCTTTCGCACAGTAAATCCCCGGAGATATTATTTATCTGAAGTTGAATAAAAACGCTACAAGAAATTGAAAACTACAATTATCTGACAATGGATCATTTTTATCCGCCTCGTGATAAAAATGATGTTCTGTGGGATAATTGTAGTTTTCAATCGTTTGCAGCGTTTTTATCCAACTTCAGATCAATAATATCTCGGCAAAAAATCATTCACCTGCACTTACAGAATACATAGGCTGCCCTATGGTTAGTTTATACTTTAGAAGGAACACTCAGCCAAGTTCAATCCTTTACTTTTGTTGAACAAACCTTTAGTTTCGGTCAACCTGAAAAAGAATGCAAAAATTTAAACAAAGACTAAAAAGTATAAACTAGACAAAGTACAGCCTATGTATTCTGTAAGTGTAGGTGAATAATGTCAGATAAATTTTATATTTCGTCAGATAAATTTTATCTTTCGCTATTCGAGATAGAGGGCAAGACACCTCCCCAAAATTTTCCATTTCTGGAGAAAGAAAAACCGTCATTTTTATTTTTTCGAAATTCTTCCGTTAAATTTTTTCGTGAGCGTCAGGTTTTTTGTATAATTGTTTTGAAAAAATATCATACCCGATATATAAGATATTTCCTAAGCAGATAATTTAAATAAAGTCAAACATGGATTTAGTGTGCCATCGGGCACTTCAAAATCCCATTTAATTAACATTGGGAAATTTTGAGTTTTCAAAATATTGAACTCATGTTCCAGGGTTTCATCGAATCATGCCAAGGTTTTGAGGAATTTAAGAGGAGTGCTTACTAAACTAAATCATTCTATTAACTTTCATTTCTACCCCCCTCCCCTACCCTCGCCGCAGTGCCCCAAATATTACCCAAAAATCACAAAACTACATTTTGAAGTATTATTGTTATTTTTTAGCAATTTTCGTCGTCTTTTCCATACAAATAATTACTAATGGACAATTTTAATCTTTACCATTACTTTTTAAACAATTTTCATTTTTTAAACATATGTAAATTATTTAAACCAATACTTATTCCCAAAAAATGTAAAAAAATAATCCTACTTTTTGATTGAAATGTAATTGTTTGGAGTAATAAGTTTTTCCAAAAACATTATGTAATTATTTAAATAATTATTTATTGTATATTTTCAAAAATTCTCAAAATCGAGCTACATCTATCAACTTTCTTTTTAAATTAGTATCGTATGTTATGTTTTGTTGAATAATTAAATTATTTTGATAGATTTCTTTTAATATTTAATAAATTTCTATCTGCTTAAACAATCTTTATTTGCTCAAGCAGTTTATTTTCGCTAGCGAAAAAATGAAATAAAATATAACACATACAATTATTTTTCTGACTGTTTACTGTATAAAAAGAATATATCTGCCACTTTTTAATTGTTAAAAAATTTAATTTGTTTAAATAATTACAATTCAAAAATATGTTAAGAATCTTAATTAATTGTCTGTCTTCTATTTTATTTCATTTGTTTAGCTATCGAAAAATAACTGCTTGAGTAAATAAAAATTGTTTAAACAAATAGAAATTTTGTTAAACTTAAGAAGAAATATATCAAAATTATGTCATTATTCCATAAAAAGTAGCATTGGATACCAATTTGAAAAATTTCACATCTCTGGTTCAATTTTTATAAATTTTGAAAATAAACAATAATTAATTGCTTAAATAATAACATAATGTTTTTAGAAAAATGTAATACTCCAAAAAATGACAAAATATTTTATTTCAATCAGAAATTGCGATTATTTTTTCCATTTTTCGGGAATAATTGTTTAAAAAATTTACATTTGTTTAAACAATTGGAAATGGTTTTAAAAGTCATGGTAAATATTAAACTTGTCCATCAGTAATTATTTGTAAAAAAAAGACGAAGGAAAGTGCTAAAACGTAACAATAATACGTAAAAATGTAGTTTTTTTTATTTTCGGGTCATACTTGGGGCGCTGCGGGGTGGGTGGGGGTGGGTTGGAAATAAAAGTTATTAGTATGGTTTCATTTCGAAGACGCTCCTCTTAAATGACTAAAACACTTGGCACGTTTCGATGAAACCCTGAAACATGAGTTCAATTTTTCGAAAATTCAACATTTCCCCATGCTAAGGCCCTGTGA
>JAWWLR010000149.1:5372988-5383339 GCA_035041075.1 Acraspis erinacei | reverse complement strand
TATTTTATTTTATGATTAAAAGAACATCTTCACGCTCTGGCTCGAAATTGTTGAACGAAAAATAAAATTTTTAATTTTTGTTAGCTTTTCTCGATGTATAATGCCATAGAATTTACCATGAAGGGGCTAGTCAACATGTTCTCTTAGAAGAAGTGAATGCTCTTTTTCCTGAACAATACGTTTAAGAACCAACTGTCTCAGTGATGCTAGGGCATGTATAGTGTCGCTAGAATGAAATGTGAGACCAAACTCCTCTGCGGCCATATTTACGGCACGGTATAGAAATTGCGACACATTGACGAATTCAAGTTGATGTACGATTCGCATGAAAGGATCTGCGCTTTTTAGAACTGAGTAGGCTGTAGCTGGAACTGTTCTTCGATGTGTTTCTTACGTGTCGCCTGGATCTTATTCTTTCCACATAATTTGGAAGCCAACATTTTTCTGATAATTTGGCAATATATTTTTTCAAGCGAAGTTTTTAATACACGTACATTTTGGGTTCCCGTTTGTGGTATTCGAAGATAGACATATCTTTATCCATTAGTAACATGTTGACTAATATTTCCACCTATAAGTTAAAAATGCAGATCATCACTTGCTGATTTAGTTTTTAGTCTTCCATTGAGTATGTGGACGCAGGCACACTCTTTTTATCCAAAGCTCATGCCAAACACATGTCAAATCTTGTTTGAAACAACAGAATAAGCTCTGTCATATATCTCATTATTCTTGGATGCACCTCCAGGTTTTCAAGGAGATTGATAAGTAGCTCGTGGTTCGTGTTATCAAATTCCTTCCATTAGTCCATCCAAGCCGTGGTCAGATTGCGTCGCACAGTGGGAGGAAATGCAATTTTTTCGTTCAAAAATGTCCAGAGGATTCAATTTTGTCCGATTTTTAATTTTTTAAAATTAAAGTTCATAAATTCTGAAGAGCTTGACGCTCTGAACTTTTGTCTCTTCTAGTTTTTTATTAATAATTTCTTCACTCAAAGTGTGGAAAAACTGAAATTTTTTACATAACAATTTTATACGCTTTAATAACTGATTAGGTAAACTTTATATTGTCTTCAATGAAAGTTTAGAGACTCATAGAATACAAATAATTTGCTCATTAGTTCGTTTATTTGTTATAAATAAATTTTATGAACAAAGTAGCAAATAGTCGTATTATCTGTAAACAAATTTCTGTTTACTAAAAGTGCTTCATATTAATTTAGGAATGATATATAACTACAAAATAACTTAAAAGTTTATAATAACCATTCTTATAAACAATTCTTATGGCAAAATATTAAAAATTTTGTTTTTTAAATTATAATTTGGCCCTTTCGCATAGAAATTTTTTGTTTTTGCACTGGAACTGTTTTAAGCTATTAGATGCATGACTGCTAGTCACAAAAATATTAGAAAAGTTAACAATAACAATTTTTATGTGCGTGCGCACCGCCATTGAAAAAGTCACTGCTCCGAAAGTATTCATCTCTTCACTCTCAAATTTTACCAGGATTGAAAAAAGCGTTCGGGCTACTTTTTCAAATTAAAAAAAAAAGAAAAAAATTAGGTCCAAGTTTGAGAAATTATTATTTGTTTATTAACTTTTAACATTTGTCATTAAAAAAATGAGAAGGTTTTTTTTGGTATAGCTTATTTAAAAGCCGAGGAAAAGACGCGAGTTTCATGTGTCGGACGAATTTTTGTATCTTCATTACATTTTTTAGTATAAGCGGTTGAAAAAGGCTCTTTTTTTTAAAGCGCAACTACAAAAAATCATTTCTCGAAAATTCCATGTATCATATTGAAGTAAAAAAATACGTATCGAATATTTTTGAGTAATAAACCGAAAAAATGTTAAATGGAGAAAAAAAAATTGGTGGCTAATTTCGTGTGGAATGCCCCATATATATAGCATACATAGTATGTTATCAATGCGTTGTTGGAGAAAAAAACTGATGAATTGCAAAGTTATCAAATATGCAATAAATTCTTAGGCAATCTTACGTGTAATACCACAGAGAATTCAGCGTGTGCGACATACAGTACTAATTGTGAGTATAAACAATATTTAAAATTAAATTTATTAATATGGTACATATAATAAAATAATTGTAAAATTAATGACTTTTAGTAATAAAAACTTTGAAAGTAAACTGCTCAGACTTTCAATTTTTGATTAAAAAAGACTTTTGTATAGTAATATATTTTTTCATACCTTTTAATTTACCATTTCTAAAAAAGTAACTAATAATATTCTAAAATGATATCAAAGAACTGGAATATGAGATATGTAGACCACGTGTTTTTCTTCTTTTCAGAATGAATACATTCCTTTTATTAATTTTATTAATTTTTATTTAATTTACACTAATACTGAAAATTGTTACGAAAATTGTCTCTACCTGACCGAGAATGATTTTCACCGGATAATCACTTGAAATCATACTTTTTTACATATAGTTTATTACTCTAATTCTGAGTTGTAACAGAGCATTCACGAAAAAATAATAACTCTTATTTGGCATACGGATTTCATGAAAAAATAACAACTATTACTCAGAATAAGGACTCTACTGGAAGAATTATAATTCTGAGCTAGAAATTCCAATTTCCAGGAAAATTTATAGTTTTCATGTTAGGCTCATTCTAAAACGGGAGATTTTTCTAAGAATTATAATTTGAATTTTAAAACAGAATTTTTGGTAAAGAATGAAATTATGATTTGATTTTGATAACAAGATATTTGGAAGATAATTTTTATTCTGATTTAGAATTAAAAAAACACTATGTCTAGCCCAAGAGGCAAGCTCATGGAAAATATTTTAATAATCATCCTGAATGTCGGGACGAGAAACTTTAAAAAAAATCCCTGTTCACAATTAGAATCTGTGACAATTTGAAACGTCTCTGTTACTAACTTGGAAAAAAGAAGTTCTGTACTACATTTGTAAATTACAATAGAAAATGTGGTAATTGAATATAATTCTCATGTGAAACAATGAATTTATGAAAACATAATACGGGAAGATAGATGAGGAGTTAGATAGACGAATAAACGAAGGTGAGAAGATTATTGTTAGAGCAGGCCCCCTTATCAGAAGTAAAAATATATCAAATAAGGATAAAATGGCAATATATAATTCTATATTTGTACCGACTGTACTATACGAAAGTGAGACATGGACCTATCAAGAAAAAGCTAAGTAAATTTCCTCAAAGTAATTTTCCTCTTAATTAATGCTTGCTTGTTATATTTTTCAGCTAAAATAGTCTGCATCTCTCTTATGCGTTTGCTCAATATTATCAAAAAGAAAAAAAATATATTCATTTTGAAACAAAGACAGTATTGACATTATTACCTTGAGGATATGTCATTCGAAAAAGTATTTTACTTACTGAACCGTCTAGTATGGATGTGATTTCGTTTTTGCACTAACATGGGCCTGAGGTCTCACATACCACCGTATAGATTTATATATAATTAAATAAGCACAAAAGTTTTTGTTATTTGACTTATAATACCTTATGAACGGAAATTCGAATAAGTAAGAAATTGAATAATTTTTTCAATTTTGTCATTAATAATCTTTTACACGAGTGGGGAGAGGAAGCCACATATCGGAAGCATATTCCGGTCTAAAATTTACTTTTGTTTGGAAATATCTGCTTAACGAACTTAACCTTTATTTTGGGAACCTTAAGAAGCATATCAAAGGCTGACACGATTGGACAAAGACTTCAAAAGTGAGCGTGGCTACAACAATTAGGTAACCATACATACAGAAAAACAGACAGACAAACAGACAGACATGAAATTTTCCCTACATTTTTCAAACCCATTGATCATCTTGGTCGGAAATATGTGAGTCATTTCATTTTAAAGAACGAGATTTTTTATGGTAATTATTTTTTTTTACAGTTCATCGTTATTTCTACAATCTTGTCTTCTAATTTTTGTTCTTATCGTTAATTAAATATGTTCCAACTTTTCAAGGATACTAGTCATACACCTAAAAGATTTAATACATCAAAGCTTTACGTTTTTTCCTTCCACTTGGTTTGTAAAAGATATACATTTTTCTTTCTTTATAGTCCTCAAACCTCCAAATTTGTAGCTAGGCCTTCGATGTTGAAACCAGATTTCTTTTAAAGTTGAGGATTATTTTTAGAGCGTCCTAGTATGATGAAAATTTTCATAATGGTCTAATCTTCTATCTTACTTCTGATTAATGACACCGCGATAAAGAACAAAAATAATTAATATCCGGATATGGTTTTAACATAACTTCAAATTTATGACATTTATATTCCGAAGAAACAAATAACCATCATGGCATTTGATTTTCATTTCATTTATGTTTTAAGCCCAGAAAGTATTACTGAAATATTATTGGTAGTGCATCAAATTAAAGAGAATCTTCTTTTCGAGAATCATTTTAATACCAAACAACAGCCTTATAATAATACTTTCTTAATCGTGTTTTATCAAAAAAATGGGTGCCATATCCTGAGTTAATATTACAAGATTGATGGCACGCATTCTGATATTTACCTATAAGATAAACATAATTTTCATGTTTGATGTCATGATCGGGTCACCACTGGCATCAATGTTTATAGTAAAAAACATCAAACTTATTTGCGTCAGTAAATTATTGAATTTCTATTTGAAACATTGACATACATAGATAATAATAATATTGATAATTATAATAAATTAATCAATAATAATATATAATTATTTATATAAAATACGTACATACTTAGAGGAAAAACAATTTTTGGCCTACTCTAAAATCTATTCAAAAAAATTTATTGTGAAAAAGTCGAATTTATTTTTGCATTTAATTTTTGTAGGCGAAAATTTAGTTTTCTAGAAAATGCTTACAATAACTAGTACGGGCATGAAAAAACCTATCGAAACTATAATGAACAAATAATGATTTAATCGTCATTCGATGAGTTTCAAATTGACACAATAGATAATGCATTGTCAAAACCAAATGGTCGCTTACACGCGGTCTGCCAACTTTATTTGGTAAAACTTTGCGATTGGGCGCCGGGAACCCACTGGGGCTTCATTGATTTCTTTGGAGGTCAAAGGCGTAATCGTGCCGCTTCCTATATTTATTTTCGCTCGACTTCTATTGCGATCGTAATATTTATAAATTCCAACAAAAATATCATAATCCTCCAATATGGCAAAGACGTCACCCTCAGATGTTGATAATACAGTCTGTTCTTCGATTGGCAGAGGTTCAAAATGTTGATATGCAACTCTTAATTTAAGTAGTGTATCAGGGGGAAAAGTGTATTTTCGAAGTTCGAATATTCGGCGCGGATTCGCGTTAGAAATAATTCGAACAAATTTAAAATTATCAAGTACAAATCGCTCCAATGCCGAAGGAAGCATTACCGAAGGATACCAGGACATGGAAGGAGGCCTTGCTCGAGGAGACCTGGACCTGATACGAACAGAGTCATCGCCAGGAGCAAGAGACCTTTCAGGTGAACTATTTCTCTCAGAAGATGTAGGTGCCCCTCCAGAAACTACAGGAATGGGTTCTCCATTAGGTAAGCAATCAAATTGTGAACTTAACTCTGTAACAAGAATGGGTATTAAATTTTCCATAAAACAGGATTGTTGATACGAAAAATATAATGCCTGGGAATATTTGAAACGATTTGTCATTTAAAAAATTATATTTTACTGGAAATTTAAAAAGATCAGTTTAAATGATATTTAAGAATTTAATAGGTTTTTGAAGATAAAAAAATTTCTAAACTGGAAATGATTTTTGAATTATAAAATATTTTGATATTGCTCACAAACTTCTAAAAGTCCACAATATCTTTTAAACTGACTAAATTTCTTTCTGAAATTCTGAAATCTTATCAAGAATCGTAGGAAAATTGAACATCTTTAAAAACAAACTGTTTATACTTATTTCCCTAGAACAGATCTCGTAATCTAATTTCAGTTAGAAATGTAAGTGTTTAAAAACTTTTGAAAACTAAATACTCATTCGAATTATATTATTTTTTATACAAAACTATCTCTCCACGCAAATAGAAAAACACAACGTGCGTGTAGCGCGCTATTGATGATGCTAGTTTTCGGATAAATTGGCTTGCGGTCAAATAGGCATATTAAAAACAAGAAACAGTAGAGTTTTTGGAAAATTCTTATTCGCACAAGGCATCGAAATCTTTCTCAACATATTTATATATTATTTGAGATATTAGTATATTCACCAATATAATTAAGGACAAATGCCGACGATAGGACGAGAGTCGAAAGGATCCTCATTTTTTTCTAACCGACAAAAATATGATTAACCTAACAGTGAAGAATTAGGTTGACTGTAAAAAATAATGATTATTCTACTTCTTTTTGTAAATTATTATATATTTCAGATGCATGGTATAATCGTTATATCATAAATTATATCAGTTTCTAATCTAATCAAGTCATAAATCAGTCTGAAGTACATACTATATCAACCAGACTTAATCGTTAACAAATATAGAGCTTTTTCGAATCAAGCTTCGAAAAAAATTAGAATCTTAATCTTATCAGTAAAAAGCGTTTAAAATGTGAATTTATTTATACAAAATTTTTAAATTGATGATAAATATACTTGTTTATCGAAAATTCCTTGTTTGAACCATTTTTGTTGAAAGTTTTTTAGACGAAAAAGAAAAAATCCCACTCTAAAGAAAATTTTGTTTGTGAATAACTGCGCTGATTAAAAGAGTCTAATTCACTCAAATAACAACTTTTGAAAAGCTTAGATGAAAATAAGTCTAGCTATTTTGAACTTATATACTTATATTTTATATAATAAAAAAAAGTTACTTGATAAGTGTCAAATCTACTCGACATCGCTCGGTTGAACTAATACTTTCGGGAAATGAGACGAACCGAGACGATAATTTTGACAATTGAACGAGATTTTTTCTCGTTCAGTATGTTTATCGTCAAATATCCCTCGCATGAAACACTACTTCTGGTGTAAACAGTTTACTTCCACACACCAATATATGGCCCTCATCTCCGCATCATATGTATTCGAGCCAACTACAGAGTACTTTAAGCTTTAGCGATGAACATCCGGGTACTTTTGTAAGATACCCTTAAAATCACCTTCAAGTGGCAGCCATGCTCAGAAGTTACCACAAATCATCATGCCATTTTATTCTAGTTTTTCTTAATGTGTTTGATCAAAAATGGGATTTATATCCTGAGTTAATATTACAAGCTTGATGACTAGTACTGCTATATTTTCCTGTAAAATTCTGACGATCCTCAGGTTCAATGTTATCATTAAGATATCATTTGCGTAATTGGGTATAAGGGAATACTTGAAACACATTTTAGTTAATAAATTATTGAATTTTTATTTTTAACCTTGAATCACTTAAAGAAAAAAATTTCTTTCTACACCAAATAAAATATTAAAAAGATGTTCTCGTGTTAAAAGGTCCAATTTACTTTTTGATTTCATTTTTGAAGATCAAAATTTATTTTTTCAGAAAAACCGTATGATAAGCAAGGGCGTGAACAAACCTATTGAAACTATACTATATAGAAAATGATTTAATCCCTATTCGAAGTGCTATAAGTTGCCAAGACAGATATTATATCGTCGCTGATTTTTATAAATAAAAAATTAAAATTCGCCTTCTTAACCTCAAAGCTTTTAAAGGGAAGACCTAGGCTTTTAATAATTGCACATTGAGTTTTTTAGGCACAATTTCATATCAGATCATATCACATTTAGTAAATTGTCAAAAAAGAGTCTGGAAGGTTCCGAAGCCAGTATGTGAATTTTGCTGATATTAAAAACAAAAATTAAGAAAAATTCGAGTGACTAATACTTTTTAAGGAGGTTTCGAGGGTTATGCAGAATATTTCAAAAATTACAAGGAAACTTTGAATAATTTTAGGAGATATTTAGCAGGTATAGATGTTTGGAAAAATTCGAAAATAATTAAAAAGTGTAAAGGTTTCAAAAAATTATTTATAAAGAAGTGACGCTAATGCCAACATTCTATACGTTTTTCGGCGATTAAAGGTACAAAGAAGTAATGATACAATTTTCGCGTGGATTTAAATCCGGCATTTGAATAATTCAACCAAGGCGAGCTAGAAAAGATTGTGGAGAATTTTAGCATAAGTGAGAACAGTATAGATGACTTAGGATGAGAAAAAAGTTATAACTGCAACATTTTGATCTGACTTTAAATGGCGAACAATATTATATTTTAATTTTGTACCTTTTCTTCAAATGAAAGAATTCTGTCGACGATTGTGGTTTACACTTAATTCACCAGCTGTATTTGATAAAATCTTGCGATTGGACGTTCGGCACCTACTGGGGTTTCAATGACTTCTGCTGAAGTCAATGCTTCAAATCTACCCTTAAGTGAAATTCAGAGATATATCCTAGCCGGTAAACCTATCTTCTGGGTATTTTAAGGACACTTGCTATCCTGATATTTTAATCAAGATATTTCTTGTGCTTTTGCTCATTGAGGAATGCCATTTTTGTTTTCCATGTTTAAGGGATGTTAGAATACACTCACAAATTATTTCAAAGACATATTATTACTATGCAAGCTTCCTCTACTAATTTCAAAGTGGCTTCATAACGTAGCAGTTAAATGAAAACACTAGTCATATCAGTTACTAAGAAATGACGTTAATCTAAAAAATGTCCATTTATCTTAATTTTTTTCGGCCGTATTTTTATGATAAGAATTTTAATTTAATTTTATCTTTTGAATTTTGAATGTTGTACTTTTAATTATTTTTTATGCGCTGAAAAGTTGAATTTTTTCGTTTTAAAGAAAATGTAAAGAGATCTTATGATCATCTTGTAGGGTTTTCAAAAAGCAAAGTTTTCTCCTGTTAACTTTTTTTTCATATGGTGCGTTGCTGGGCTTCAAATATTCATTTTCGTTTGATTTCTTAAATTTGGTGAATTCCATAACTACAATAATTTGTTTTTATCGGAAAATGAAATTAGTATATATTGGTTGGCTTACTGAGTCCTACAATCAGCCGTACATACATCCTTATAAAGTTACATCCTTATTAGGAGTTATCCGCAGAGGATCTTTTTTCATCGATATAATTCCAAGTTGATACATGAACAGATATGACTTTTTCACCATAAATTTTCAAAAAATAATTTTGACCATCTTTGTAAGAAAATAATAAATCTGGAAGAGGGATAGGGTGCAAGAGAACTCCCCACTCCCTTCCCTTTTCTAGCTCGAAAAATTACTATTTAAAAAAATTACTATTTCAAATGTTTGTAGTATTTTTAAATGTTGTATTTTTAGTAAATTTACATTTTTAAATTGATCGACGTGAAAAATTTAGTTCGTATATTATTTTAAAAAATCCGTAATGCCTCCTCCATGAGGAAGAAAATACATTTTATAACGGAAAGCAAAGTGCTCGTGTAGTAACCACCATATGTTTATAAATAGAAAAAAATGGAAACATTCGAGATTAAAATCACAGCTAGTTTAAGAATAAGTCAGAGTATTGTCCCAAAGTTTTTTAGTTGAATACTTCCTATATTCTGCAAAGTATGTTGATAACTGCGGTCCGAAATACTTGAATCATTCAATTATAAATAAACAGAGTTTTTATGGTTATTTTTTTCTTTCATTTTTCCCATCGGTCAACATAATCATAAGGTAAAAGACCTTTTCCTTTTCTTCTAAATTTATTTTGATCAAAGATGCTGCTGAACTAAAATAATGACCAGGCAGGTACTGCTTTAACATTAATATTTTATAGGGCTCTGTTTTAATACTTTTGAACAGCGTTTTATCAGAAAAGCGCATAATTTTGTCAGTTAATATTACAAGATTGATCGCACGTACCGCGATATTAACCTACACAGTCGGTTCAAGAAGAAACGTTCCTCGATTTTTCGAAAACTATTAGAGATTTTTTAACGTTTTTTTAAAACTTAAAGTACATTCAAAGGACTAATGCACGCCTAACTACCACATGGTCTAATAAAAAAGCAGCAGGGGTAATGAAACAGATATGGGGAATAGGAAAAAGGTTTAATAAAATTGGAGGAGGAGAATGTGGTTATTTGATACGCTGGTATGACCGGTATTAAGTTATGGGGCAGATATATGGGGATGGAAAGGAACGAAAGAAATTGAGAGTTTACAGGAAAGGTATATAAGGTAGACATTAGGGGTAGATTGGAGGACGCTAGGATATATGGTGAGAGAATAAGCGCAAAGGGATAAATTAAGTATTAGAGCGGGAATGAGGACATGGAATTTTGAGACGAAGCTATGGGAGAGAAAGGGAG
>JAWWLR010000149.1:5290822-5302573 GCA_035041075.1 Acraspis erinacei | reverse complement strand
CGTCTTTCATTCTCTCAACATGCCCGAACCATCTTAACCGATTTCTTTCCCATGTGTCAACTAATGTCTCCTCCGCAAAACCATGATTAATTATTAACATCATATTTTTAAACAAATTTACTACTCCAAACAATGACCATGTATTATATTTCATTCAGAAAATACGATAATTAAAAAAAATTGCGAATACATAATTGTTTAAATAAGTTTCATTATTTTAAACACTTAAATATTGTTTGAAAAGGCGCATGAGATATTCTAATTGTCCACTAGTAATTCCTTTTATAAAAACAGACAACAGAAATTGCTGAAAATGAACAATAATATGTAAAAATGTAGTTTTTTAATCTTGGGTCATGTGTGTTGAGGATATCATATATTTCCATTACTTCAAACGATTTTAATATCAGCGAAAAAAATTTTCATCTAAATTAGTAAATAAATAATTTTTAACCAACTCTCTAACTTTATTTATCTTCAGGAAAAAGCTCAGCTTTCTTTCAAGCCTAGGAAGAAACAAAAAAATCTTCTAAATTCGAAAAAAAATCTTTTCTTTCTCTCTATTTTTCAAGGTCAAATATTTATCTTTTCAAAAACTTCGGAAAAATAATGAATAGGATGTGAGAAAATCAAATCAAAACTGTATCATACATTCTTAAATAATGCCCAATATAAAAAAGAGGTGAAATGATTTTTTAGATAATTTTTCATGAAATCCTCAATAATTATTTTTGAAATAAAATAATAGATCATTACTTTAACAGTTGTCAGCTTATGGAGTAAGTTAGCTTCCAATTCTTTGATTTTCCTTTGATTCAGTGTTACGTCTGTTAAAAGTTCAGTCCTCTCTGTTTCTAGTTCATGCTTTTCTGACAAAATTACTCTACCTAATAGTTGGTCCTCCAATCCTTCAAAACAATTATTTTCATTAAATTTATTTGATCATTATTTTGCGTGTAAAATATAATAAAACCTACAATATTTTTTTAGGTACATTCAAAAATAAAATTGTGAAGCTCTATATGATTAAAAAAACAATACCTGCTTAGTGGAAAATCTACCTTTCATAGTTACAGTAAAATCAATGATGGAAGTACGAGCGAATATTTCAGGAGGATAAGAAGGATTTGGTAATTTTGTAGTGATGTATAATCTAAAGTCATCATGAATATCCACTTCTTTGTCACCCAATTTGACCTTGAATAAAAATTTTAAAAATTAACTTATCATGATAAACTAATTATAAAAAGTAAAGAAAAGTCTTAGGATCCTATTATGTAATTTTTTATACCTTTAGAGAAGTTCCTATTTTTAGGAAATTTTTTTCTAATAAGTTATCCAGGACAGGATCCAGTTCTTCTTCTACATCTTCGATTAAAATTGGTCTTCCAAGAGAAACACAATCTTCTAAATGATTTCTGAAGTATTTGTGTGTGAGGAATGTTAACTAACAAAATATATTTTTTTATTTACAAATTTAATTTTTTCATAAGCAGGTACTATGCGGTTGTCCATAAATTTCGTTACCTAATTGAGGTGAGTGGGGGGAGGAGAATGTCCACACCAAAAAAATTGCTTCTATGGTATTGCTAAACGTCTTTTGTTGTTTGGTAAAGATTTATTTGCTTGGTTGAAAATTTAGCTATTTCGTAGAAAATTGGTTACATTTTAGTTGAAATTTAATTTTCTAAATTGAGAATTGAACTAATTTTTTTCTGGTTGAAAATTAACCTTTTTAAGTTAGAAATTCAAATATTTTTTTGTCGCAAACCGATTATATTATTTAGAATACAAACTATCTCTAGTTTCAATAAATGAGGCAGTCACTTGACATGACGCACAAAAAATCTTTTATAAACAAATTATTTGTTGAAAAAAGGTTTCTTACGATTTTTCATAATTTTACGTATTTTAAAGTTATATTGCAAGAAACTTGCATAAAGAAGATATAAGAATGAACAAATTTCTTCTTGAGATTATTATTGTTGATATTAAAAACAAATTTAATAAACGAATGCATTATTCAGTCATTTTCCTACAGAAATTTGTTGTTTGTGCACTTTTTAAATTAGGAACTTTATACTAATTTTAGAAAACTTTATAATTTCTTGATTAATCTTATGAATTTTTTAAACCGATATAATAAACAAATGCATTATTCGGGCATTTTCCGAAAAAACGTAAATTAGTTAAATTTAGTAAACAAATGCATAGTTAAGGCATTTGTCGAAAGCAAAATTCGGGGTTTTCGTTAAAAAAAAATTAATTAGGAACTGAGTGATAATTACAGAAAAAATGTTTGGTTCATTGATCAATTTTATGACGTTTTTAAACAATTTTAATTGAAAAAATCATTATTGGAGCATCTTTAGAAAACAAATTATTTTTTTCGATGTCAGTATTTTTAATGTGGAACTTGATGATAATTTCAGCAAAATCTATAATTAGTTGATAAATTTTATATTTTTCCAAAAACAATTTAATTAACAAATACAATCTCCTGAAGCTGCAGACTTATAAAAATAATGAACGTAATGAGCAACGTAAACTGAAAGGACTGAGATTCAAAAAAAAAATGTTCCCTCGACAGATGCCCGAAAAATGCATTTGTTTGTTAAAGCCGTTTTCAAAAAATCATAAAATTTATTAGCTAATCATGAATTTTGTTGAATTCTCTATGAAGATCATCGTTAAAAAACATAAAATCGAAAAAAATCAGTCGACAGATGCGTCAATGCTACATTTGTTTATTAAAATTTATTTTAAAAAATTATAAAATTGATCAATAAATTATGAATTTTTCTGAGATTAGCATGAAGTTCCCAATTGAACAAGTTGTTATCGAAAAAAATAAATGTTTCTGTCGACAAATGCCTTATCTATGCATTTGTTTAGTAAATTTGTTAAGAAAATCATAAAATTTATCTTCTAGTTCCTAATTAAGAAAATGACATTGAAAAAAAACTATTTTACCCCACGGAAAGTGACTGATTAATGCATTTGTTTATTAAATTTGCTTACAAAATCATAAGATTAATCACCATATTATGCATTTTTCTAGAATTATCATTAAAGTTCCTAATTTAAAAAAAATGATATTGAAAAAACTACTTTCTTGTTGAAAAATGGCTCATTCATTTATTTGTTTATAATATTAACAACTAATAATCTCAAGAAGAAATTTCTTAATTATTATATTATTTTTATCCAAATTTCCTGCAATATAACTTTAAAAAAACGTAAAATTATGTAAGATAGTTTTAAAAAACATTCTTTTCACAAATAATTTGTTTTTTAAATTTTTTTCTTTATTATATAATATGGTCATTCTTTTCATCATACTTGTTAATTTATAAAAAATTGAAAGCTTATTTTTGAAATCAGGCTCCAGTGGTCTCTTAGAAACCTTATAAGCTTTTTTAAATTTCTGTTTTGGTCTAAATCGGTCAATATTTATGGGATGCACGTTATTTTGAATCAAAAAGTCATTTTTTCCCACTGTGTGGTGGTATACTCCCAGGGGCGTTCCACTAGCACCTTACTCAACCGAATTTGAATACTACAGAAAATGGAAAAAATTAAAAAAATCAACAGCGTCCAAATTTTTGGATTTTTTGGGCTCTTAAAAACGCAAAAATTAATTTTCAAAATATAGCGCCTATCTCCGAAAAATAACCCTTAAAATAAAATATGTACTTGACTAAAAGTCAGCGTATCAGGATTTTGGGCTTTTTGGGCTCTTCTTGGTCACGCAAACCGATTTTTTAGTCTTTTATTTTTCTCAAAAAACGGGGTTTTGTGGTGGAGGTACTGCCCGCTAGCACCTCCACTACAGAAAAATAAAAAAATAAAAAAAATGAACACTGCCAGAATTTTTGGCTTTTTTGGGCTCCAAAAAACTTAAAACTTTAATTTTCAAAAAAGAACCCATACTTCCTGAAAATTACCCGTGTAATAACTTACGCACCCAGTCTAGGTGTATGCATACCCGAATATTGTGCTATTTTGTACCAAAAACACTCACACATAATTTCCAAGAATCAACCCTAGACCTAAAAAAAATTCCAAAGAAAAATATATGAAATAAGTACGAGAAAAAATATAACGTTGGTCTGAGCTAGTTTTGAGATAACTCAGTGGTGATCCTTTATAATTAAAATTTTTTGCGGTTTTAGTTGAAGTTGCGGGGAGCAGTACATCCGTCGCGAAACTCCGATTTTTGTAGAAAAACAAAAGAATTCAAAAATGGGTTTTTTTTCCCCAAGGAGAGTCAAAGTAATCCAAAAATTCTGATATGCTTACTGTTGGTTTAAGTGCATATTTTATTTTAAGGTTTATTTTTCGGAGATAGGGGTTGTTTTTTCAAAATTAATTTGTGTGGATTTTGAGCGCCCAAAAAAGCCAAAAATTCTGTCGCGGTTGATTTTTTTTAATTCGTTCAATTTTCAGTAGTGCATGTGCTGGCGGCCAGCACCTCCACTCAAAAGTTTGTTTTTTGATAACACTAAAAGAGCACAAGAATCGGCATCGGTACTCAAAAAAGCCCAAAGTTATGGCATTAAGAGAGTATTCAAATTCCTTTGTGAAAGTGCTAGCGGTACGTACCTTATACTCCCCACTACTAGGCTAAGTAGTCACGCCATGTCTGACTAGACGCGCTGGACCACTGAGCGGTTGCGGCAACACACTGGCTACGCAGTAGTAAACGCTGTTATGGCCAGACAGTAGTCTATCTCAAGATTCAGGAGATGAAATGGTAGAGAGTTCATCTTTTTTTAAAATAAAAACTAAACTATTTAGAAGTAAATTAATCTTCTTGTCTTATAACTAATATTTTTAGTTGATAATTGAACTACTTGTTTTAGTTTTAAGCTCTTCTGTCGAAAATTCATCTCTCAGGTAAAACTTTAACTATTTTCCTAAATATGCGTTTTTTTTTGCTTAAGAATTAATTTTTTAACTAAAAATGTAACTATTCCCTTGGTTGCTAAAATTTGATATTTTTAAATATCGCTTGATCTTTTATCATTCAAAATTCAACAATTTGGTTGAAAATTCATGTTTTTCATTTAATTTTCTGTTTGGTAGAATATTAATTTCCTTGGTTAAAATATCGACTATTACAAGTTGTGTTAAGAATTATCTTTTTTTCTTGAAAAATTTAGTACTTGATTTTAAGCTGAACTACTATGTAAAAAAATTTTGTTGTTGTTGTACGTTTATAATTGTATTTAAAAATTCAACTGTTTTTGATTTCAAACAAAAACCGTTTTTGAAAGCTATATCAATATGACATATTTCGTTAAAAATTAATCTTTTTTTGTTGGAAAATTAAGGACTTGGTGTTCAGTTGAACTACTTTGTACAAAATTAATTTTTGTTGTTGCAAGTTCATCATTTTAGTTAAAAATTAACCATTTTATTGAAAAATAATATATTATAGCTGAGGAATTAACTATTTTCTTTAAAATTCGTCTTTTTTATTTAACTCAACCATTTTTTCTTTCAAATTGCTTCAAATATCAACTATTCAATGTTTAATTGCGAATTCGTATTTTGCGGGTAGAAATATAAGTTCTTTGTTTAAAGTTAAACTAATTATTTAAAAATTAATTTTTTATTTACAAATTCAAGAGTTTGCTTCAAAATTTAACTAAATTGATGAAAATTCATAATTTTTGGTAAGAATTCGTCCATTCAAGTAGAAAACTAAGTAGAAAACTAATATTCTAGGTTGTACATTTTACCCTCCATTGTTTGAAATGCACCTGCTTGTTGGAAAATTAATCTTTTTTGTTGAAGATTCAACTATCTGTTGAAAATTATTCCCTTCTGGTTGAATTCAACTGCTTTTAATTTCAAAGAAAAATCTATTTTAGTTGAAATATAAAATATTAAATGTTTTCTTGATAATCTCTCTTTTCTGGTAGAAACTTCATCTTTTTAAAAATAAATAAAAAATAAAATATTTAGAAGTAAATTAATTTTTTTGTCAGATAACTAACCTTTTTCCTTAAAAATTCAACTACTTTTTTTAATGTTGAAATCAATTGTCGAAAATTGATCTCTGTGTTAAAACTTTAAATATTTTCTTAAAGATTCGTTCTTTTTTTATTAGAAATTATATTTTCCCTAAAAATGTAACTATTTCATTTTTTATTAAGAACTGATATTTTTAAATATCGATTAATCTTTCATAATTAGGGATAAACTATTCAGTTAAAATTAATTTATTTCTTTTAAATTGTCTTCTTGCTAGAAAATTAATTTACTTGTTTAAAAATCAATCGTTTTTGGTTAAAAACGCAAGTGCTTGGTTGGAAATTAATTTGTCTTGCTTCAGGATTCGAGTATTTTCTTGAAAATTTATCTTCATTCATTGATTTCCCTATTTTTCTTATAAAATTGATTAGAATATCAACTATTACAAGTTTTGTTAAGCAATTTTTTTTTTTCTTGAAAAATTTAGTACTTGATTTTAACTTAAACTACTTTGTAAAAAATTCGTTTTTTTGTACACTCATAATTTTAATTAAAATTCAACTGTTTTTTATTTCAAATAAAATCTTTTTGGGTTGCAATATCAATATCAGATGATTCGTTAAGAATTAATATTTTTTATCTCAAAAATTAATTCATCATTTTAGTTGAAAATTCAACTTTTTGGTATCAAATTCACCCCTTTTAGTTAAAAATGCAACTATTTGGTTGCAAATTCATGTTTTTTTAATCGTCTCTTTGGTAGAACATTAATTTCGTTGGTTAAAAATAGAAATGCTTGTTTCGAGATTAATTTGTTATGCTTGAGGATTCAACATTTTTATGGAAAATTAACCTTCATTTATTCAGCTATTTTTGATACAAAATTGTTTAAAAAATCAACTTATACAAGTTTTTTTAAGAATTATTTTTTTTTTTTAATTGAGAAATGCAAAATATTTGATTTGAAGTTGAACTGTGTTGTAAAAAATTAATTTTTTTATTGCACATTTCTGATTTTATTTAAAAATTCAATTGTTTTTCATTTCGAATAAAAAGCTCTTTGGTGGCAATATCAATATCACATGTTCCGTTAAGAATTAATATTTTTAGATAAAAAATTAGGTACTTGGTGGACAATTGAACTCCTTCGTACAAAACTAATTTTTGTTTTGTTGAAAATTCGTCATTTTAGTTTAAAATTCAACTTTTTGGTATGTAATTCATTCCTATTAGTTAAAAATTCAACTATATGGTTGAAAATTAATTTTTTTTAAATCGTCTTTTTGGTAGAACATTAAGTTCCTGGGTTAAAAATGTAACTGCTTTGTTAAAAATTAATGTTTTTTGCTTATTTTTGTTTATTTAACTTTTTTGGTGTAAAATTTGTTAAAATATCAATTATTACCAGTTTTTTCAGAATTATCTTTTTCTTTTTTTGAAAATTTGTTACTTTCATTTCATGTGGCACTACTTTGTAAAAAATTCATTTTTATTTTCCATTTATCATTTTAATTAAACTTCAACTATTGGGTTGAAAAATAACCAATGTTGGACGAGGAGTAAACTATTTTGTATACAATTCTTTTTTTTTTATTTATTCAACAATTTTTTCAAATTGCTTCAAAAATCAACTATTAAATGTTGCGTTAAAAATTAATATTTTGTGGTTAAACATATAACTTCTTGGCAAATCCAAAAAATTAATTTTTTCGCAGATAAAAATTTATCAGTTTTGTAGAAAATTGAACTATTTCGCTTTTGTTGGAAGATACAACTATATTGTTGAAAATTATTATTTTTTGTTTGAATTCAACTGCTTTTAATTTTAAAGAAAATTCTATTTTGTTGGAATATAAACTATCACATGTTTCGTCGAGAATTTATTTTTTGTAGTTGAAAATTCGTTTTCTTTCTAGTTTGACAATTAATTCTTGTAACTGAAGCTTTTAAATAGTCATTTTTTGGTTGAAAACTTATCTCCTTGAGCTGAAAATTCAACTATTTGCTTCAAAAATCAATTATTTTGTGGAAAATTCCTCTTTTGATAGAAAATTAATCAGCTTGGTAGAAAATGCATCTTTCTGGGTTAAAAATTCAGCTATTTGGTGAAAAATTGAACGACTTTATTAAAAATTAAATTATTTTGTTGAAAATACGAATATTTTGGTGAAGTAATTTTTTTAGCAGAAAATTCAAACATATTGTTGAAAAATCGTATTTTTCTATTGAAAATTCATCTTTTATGGTAAAAAAGTCATCTTTCTGGGTTAAAAATGAAAACTTTCGTTGAAAATTCAACTATTTTCTGATTCACTCGTCTTTTTGGTAGAAACATTAAACTATTATAAAGAAATTTCAACTGTATTGTTAAAGTCATTTTTTAGTATAAAATTAAATTAATCTCTTATGGTAAAAAAGTTATCTCTCTTGGCAAACAATTCATCTTTGATGGTGAAAAATAAAAAATTTCTTTAAAAATTAATTACATTTCGACCTGAAATCTTATAAGAAGCATTCCAAAATAAATTCAATATGTAAACATTAATAATTTTTTTTAAAAATATTTTAAATTACTTTTTATATTCATTACCGCAGTGTAAGTTTATGGACGACCCTTGAGTACTGTAAGATTAATAAGAATAAAATTATACTTTTTATTTAAATTTTTTTAACCTACCTGTAAATCAAATTCCTTTTCTTTATTCTTTATCCAAGCTTTTCCTTGAAGTTGTGGATCAATCAAAAGTGGATACCTCGAAGCTTTAGTGACAATAATACCATTTTGAATTGAGAGTTCATCATTTGGTAATCCTTGCAGGTTCCATTCACCCGTCTGGTTAAAAAAATGTTTAAAAATGTTTTTATATTAAACAGAATTATTATTTATTATCAAAGATTATTTTAAGTTTCGTATAAAAATTAATTTTCTACTAACTGTTGCGGTGTCTGATAAGGAGTTGACAATACTCATTTGCATCGAAACAGGGATTTTTCTACTTTGTAGGAAATCAAACCATTTCTTCTGCAAAAGGATTCGAAATTCCTGATTAAAGGGTCCGCAATATGATAAAAACCCAGTCAAAATTAGCACATCCCCCACCAGTCTGTCTGTTTCAGATTTAAACATAGTCAATTGATCGGTCCATCGAATCCTTTCTCCAGCAAGACCATCAATCATTGAAGTTGCAGCATCCATTTTTGCTTCACAGGCATTAGCCAGATCAACAACTTTCTAAAAATTAATGTAGCTGATTGCTTAAATTATAAAATTATTGATAATAATATTTTTTAAATTATTTTTAATTATACATAGCACATTGTTTTTAAAAACTTGATTGGATTTTACTCTGAGTATAACTTTTAGTGGCACCATCAATTTAAAAAAATTAAAAGTTCCAAATAAGGCATTTTATTTCATGATAACATTTATTTATAAATGCTATTCAATAATATTGATATAAGAAGATTTTCTATTTGCAAATTATTTTTAATATGGAATAATAATGATGTTTTAATATTTTACTGCCTAACTTTAATTTCTAAACTTTTCACTCTTTCAAAAGAGATGAGAAAAGTTTAATTTATGAACCAAAACTAGAAATGTCTTGATTTACGAAATGTGTACACTTTCCGCTCAAAGAAAAAAAATTGTCAATTCTATAACATATGAAAAGTCGGGATACTAAATAAAGCGAATTTTTCCGTCAAAAAATGCCCAAATAATGCATTTGTTTATTAAATTTAAAAAAGAAATCATAAAATTTATCAACAAATTATGAATTTTTCTCAAATTATCATGAGGTTCCTCATTTAAAAAAATTGAAATTGAAAAAAATGAATTTTTCTGACGACAAATGCCTGAATAATGCATTTGTTTATTAAATTTGTTTATAATATGAACAGGAATATTCTTAAACGACATTTTTTTCATTAAAATATTGTTCTCATTCCAATTCCTCGCTATATAACTGAAAAAACGTTAAATTATTCAAATTATAGAAAACTCATTCTCAACAAATAATTTGTTTATAATAAATGTGTTTGTTTATTGTATAATGATGGAATATCTTTTTATAATGTAAATATATGAAACGTCGGCGATTACAACAATTTTCCTATTATTGAAGAGCACCGGGAACGTCAAATAGAAAAATTGCCATTTTTTCGCTATATTTATTTATAAAAAATTGAAAAACTAAATTAAAAATCAGGCTTGACAACTTTCTTAGAAATTGTATCACCTTTAAAAAAACATCCAAAACGGTCAAAAGGTTCAGCCGGAATCGTATTTTGAACCAAAAAATGTTTTTTTCCCCCACTGTGTGGCGGGGTGGTGGCCGTGCGGTGGCACGATGTTCATGCGGTTGCCGATGCTTTTTTAGGCGTGCTGTTCTTATACGTGGTGCGACAAATACTTTCAAGTTATAAGAATATTTTTAAATTTACCTGACGCTCACTCATAACTGCATCAAATTCCTTCTGCACTTGCTTCAATTCTTCATCTTTTTCTTTTAACAATGCTTCAGCCTGTTGCAAATTTTGGTTTGCTCTGTCGTGTTTTCCTTGTTGAACTGCCAAATTTGCCTATAAATATCGGCATATAATTTATGTTTTATAATGCCTCGTAGGTCGATCAGAAATCAAAATATTAATAAATCAGTAATAGGTCAATTTTTACTTTAAGGGGTAAAACGTCTTTATTTATTCCATAGAATTTGACCATGGCTATTGTCCAAGATATTAGACCAGCAACATTTCCGCATGCTGTTTTTGCTGCTTCATAAGTATATAAAGGATAATTTAAATATGGTTGCATCAAATCGACTGTTTCGCCGTTGATATTGTCTTTTGGGAATTGTTGTAGATGGTACAAAAATCTTGTATCTGCCATAACCTTTGGTCCAAAAAATGTATTAAAGTAAATACATTTAAGAAAATAAAATAATAATAAAAATTACTGTTTTAGAGCTATAGGAGCTGTTTAAAAACTACATCAGGCTTTTTAAAACAATTATTCCTCCCCTCCTTCTTCGTTACAGATCATCACACAACTTTTTACCCCCCCCCCCCCATGAGGATGAGTCAATTTTTTGTCTCGATTTATTGGATTAACGAATAAAAATAGAAAACATAAACAAATAATATTTTGATATAATAAATATATATAATCTATAAATTATTTTTAATAGAATTTATGTTTGGATAAGATATTGAATTCAATATGGAGCGCTAAAGATTTCAAGTCGAAATATATTGTATCTTCGAAAAAGTAGTTGACCTTTCAAATAAAAAACAGCAATAATCTACGAAAAGACATTAATTTCCAAAGAGAGTTGAGTTTTCCAAAAGTTGCAACGAAATATATAAATTTTCAAAAAAATAGCTAAATTTTCTACCAAAAAAATTAATTTTCAATCGCAAATATAATATTTCGACGCCTCGATTCAATACTGCTCAACGTCGCGTTTAAGCGGTATACAGCTTCACGTTGCGTTTGGGCGATCCTCCGACACACAGTGGGAGGAAATGCACTTTTTTCGATCAAAAATCAATTTTCTTTTTTTTTCTTTCCTTCAATTTTGGTCCTATTTCTAATTTCTGTTTTTAAATTAAAGTTAATTAAATTCTGAAGAGCTTGACGCTCTGAACTTTTATCTCCTCGACTTTTTTATTAATAATTTTTTCACTTAAGGTATGGAAAAACTGAAATTTTTTACATAACAATTTTTTACGCTTTAATAACTGATTAGGTAAACTTTATATTGTCTT
>JAWWLR010000149.1:5267823-5283118 GCA_035041075.1 Acraspis erinacei | reverse complement strand
GTTGATCTACTTCTATAAAAATTTATTTTACTGATTTCAGATGTAACTTTTTTGTTTAAGATTTTCTTTTCCAATGCGAAACTTAATTTTCTTATCTTAAACTTCAATTATTACATTTTTTATTAATAATTGATCACTTTAAAATTAAAATTCAACTATTTGGTTAAAAATTGATGTATTTTTTTGTTTTAAATTAGCATTTTCGGTGAAAAGTTAGTCATTTTGATTAAAAACTTGACTATTTGGTTCAATCGTGAACTAATTTGCTCAAAACATATTTTTATTAGTTAAAGCTCTATCTCTTTGGTTAAAAATTAAACCAATTTTGTCCACATTCTTCTTTTTAGGTCGATGAATCCATTTTTTCGGTATAAATTCAATTACTTGCTTCAAACTTAACATTTTGGTTAAAATTCATATTTTTGGGGAGAAAATTGAACTTTTATGTAGAAAGTTGAACTGTTTTATAAAGAATTCGACCTTCTGACTAAAAAATTCAAGAATTTAATTGAAATTTTCTTTTGTTGACTGCAAAATCATTCTTTATTGAAAATTCATCTTATTTGGTAGAAATTTTATATTTTTTGCTTAAAAATTCTACTATTTGGTTGATGAATTCTCGAGTTTTTAGAATATTTATTTTCAGTTGAAAATATATTGTCTTGACTGAAAATATAACTGATTGACTTTTGGCTGAAAATCAATTTTCTATAGTCCAAAATTCACCAATTAAATTTTATACTGAAAATTCATAAATTTTTTAAACTACAAATTCAACTATTCCATTTTTGGTTAAAAATAAATATTTTTTATCAAAAATTTTATATTTTTTTTTGTAAAAACTGCAATTGTTAGGTAAAACATTTTTTTTAAGAAATGAACTATTTTGTTGAAAATTTATCTTTCTTAGTCGAATTCTATGTTCTTTCAAAATAAAAGTTTTGTTGTTGTTGAAGTATCAACTATTACATTTTTGGTTGAGAATTAATCTATTTTGGTTAAATTTGACTGTTTTTTAATCAAAATTAACTTATTTTATGAAATTTTAACTATTCGGTGGAAAATGGATTTTTTGGTTAAAAACTTCATATCATATTTAATTCTGTTACTTTGATTAAAACATTTAATGTTTTTGGTTGAAAATTATTTTTTTAAATAATTTTTTGAACTGCAAATTTAAACTATTGAAACTATTTGATTAAAATGTTGTCGAAACTTCACTCCTTGTTTTGGAAGTTCAACTATTCGGTTATGAGTCCAGGAATTTGATTGATAATTGCTGTTTTTGATTTCTATTTTGGGGTTGAAAATTCGATTGTTTTGTAGATAATTCGCCTTTTTGGTTTAAAAATATAATATTTTAGTTGAACTTTTTTTTTCTTTGGACCGAAATATTTCATGATTAAAAATTCAATTATTTTGTTAAGAATTCGTCTTTTTGGTTTACTTAAAATTATTTGTATTTACAATTAAAATCTTCTTTGTTTCAAATATTAAGTATTATATTTTTCATTGAGAATTCATATTTTTGATTGGGAATTCATCTAGTTGCTTGAAAAATGATTTCCCTTGTGGATAGAATCTCATTTTTGGTTAAACATTCATAATATTTTTTTAAAATTAATTTCTTTTGTCGAAAACTTAACCATTTGGCTGACGATTAATTTTTCAACTAAAAATAACTACAACATTTTTGGTTTGAAAATGCATGCCTTACGCTAGAAATTTTTTTTTGCTTGGTTTAAAATTCGACACTTTTTCTTTAAATTAGTCTGCTTTTGTTTTGATTTAAAACAAAAATATTTTTTGGTTGAAATATCAATTATTACATTTATCGGTTAAAGTTAACATTTTATCCTTGAATTTAACTGTTTTTTAAAATGAAAAATTAAAATCTTTTTTAGATAAAACTGCAACTATTTTGTGCAAAATACAATTTTATTTTAGGGGTTTATAAAACTAAACCAAAAAAAGAATTTGACTCAGAGGATATGTGACAAAGAAGAGGAGGGTTGAAAAAAGTTTTTCATCATACCTCAATCGAAAATTCGACTTTCAATGCCTGTGGAGTGGGTCGAAAGTGGAGTTTTCTACCCGCTCCACCGGCATCGAAAGTCGAATTTTCTATTTGCGGTATAATGAAAAATTGTATGCGCAACTCGGGGCGAGGCAGCGACAATTTCACTCGTGTGATATCTGCCCTCGCTTCGCTCGGGCAGCTAACTTCACGCTTGTGAAATTGTCGCCTTTCGCCCCTTGTTGCGCAATATACTATTCCAAATAGCGTGAAGTAGTTTTTAAACAGCCCCTTAGGAAAAATAACTTACCGGAGAAAAGCAAAGTGCAATGTGCAAATTATTTCTTGCTCTAGATAAGAAATAGTCATACAAATTGTCCGGAGTAGGCGGTCTTCTAGGCTCATCGTGTTTCATGAGAGGAGTAACTGTTGTCAAGATGTCGTCCAGTTCATCTTTAGGAAAGAGATTTGCAATTTCGCCGACACTTAGAACGTTATTTAGATATTCAAGAAAAGCTTCATCTTTTATTTCGTTATCCGTAAAAATAAAAGTTATTCCTTTTGCTCCAGTTCCTGCCATTCGGTATAATTTTCGCAAATCATCTATCAAACTTCCCACATTGTAACTCCTGAAATCAAATTTTTTATTTCATTCTGTATCTTTTTTTTTGAAGTGAAACTTCTTTTGGGATCATTGTCAATTACTCTTTTGAAACTGTTTTTGGAATGGGATTGACGGCACGGCCGTACAACCGTGCAACCGTACGAACGAACGAACGAACGCACGACTGAGCAGGGTCTGGGTCGACAACTTTTTCTCTATCTTTTGAACTGCACTCTCTTACTATGAAATCTCTACAAAACTTATCATTCCGCATGAAATTTTTTAATTAATTCCTCAAAGTTTTACTTCTGCAGTCTGTCCCCAGTACCAAACACTATTTTTTTTATAACCGCAGTTTGCGAAGTTGCATGATTCAAAATGTAACTTTTTCTTCTTTATTTTTAAAAAACAAAGTAATAAAAATGAAAAATTAATTTTTACACAACTTTCCTTATAATTTTCGAGTGGTAGCTTTTATACTTTTTATTAAAAGTCGTAAAGTATACATGATCGATCTAATACTACTAAAACAATTCTTATTTTACCTAAATTTAAATTCTAGATTCGGAGAAAAAATATCATTTTTAATATTAGGCTATCAATCTCTATGGTGAATGTTGAATTTTTCACAAATAATTCTATGTTAATCTAAAAATGATCAATTTTTAACCGATAACCTTAATGTAATAGTTAAATTTTAAATTAAAAAATTAATTTTGAACAAAATAGTTAATTTTGCAACCAAAGTAATGAATTTGCAACTATAATTTGAAATTTTCAACCAAAAAATAGGATTAACACAGGTTTTCAAACTTCAACCAATTGTTTGAAATTTCAATCCAGAAAAATGAATTTTCTATCAAGAAGATTAAAGTTGTACCAAAAAAAAAAGCTTCGACAAGAGAAATAGATTTTTCAATGAAAAAGGTAAATTTTTTATCAATTAATTGAATCTTTAACTGAGAATTTTTAAGTTTAAACCAAAAGTATGATAGTTAAGTTTTCAATTAAGAAAATTCAATATAAACAAAAAAGCGGGAATTTTAAACAAAATAGTTACATTTTCAACAAAAAGAGGCTTTTTAACACAATAATTTCATTTTCCACCAACTATTTTAATTTACAAACAAATAGTTGAATTTTCAACTAAAAAGAATATAAATTTTTAACCAGCAAGGTTAAATTATTTAAAAATGCTTTAATTTTCAACCAAACAGATGAATTTCCCACCAAATACTTAAAAAATAAAAATGAAATGCATTTTCCATAAATGAAATAGTTGGATTGTTAGTTTAAGCATAATTTGACAAGTTTAGCCCCACTGCCTCATAATTTTTTTTAATAATCGCAGCTTTCGAAGTTGCATGATTTGCGAATGATTGGATTTTAGGTTTTCCAATTAAAAAAAAATTATAAAATATTAATTTCGATGAACTTTATAAAAGGCTTTACAAGTTGAACACCAGTTGTTTTGAAAGTGAAACTTTTATTGGGACGGGAGTGAATTGAAAAAAATGACCGAACGTACAAACGAAAGTCTCTATCTCTTTCCAACGGATGTCGTTAAATCTCCCTTGGAAGAATGTATTCTATACCTACATTATTAAATCGCGTTCTACTTTATTTTGCAGTATTCGCAATATGCCGTAAAGACTGATTTTAGATATCCCCACTACTGCCACGATAAGCAAAGCTCTTTGGAACTCATGCGCCTTCTTAATGTATTACTATACTCTATGTGTCTCCAAGTGAACGTAAAGTTGTACTTCTGCCATGTGACCCCACTGTCACACGCATTTTTTATACAACAGTGGGTGAGTTAATTTAAAAAAAAAACTAGTTATCGTTATCAAATCAAAATATTTAACTCTTTCTTCTTTATTTTTACAAAAAGTAAATATTCTTACTTTTTTAGTTACTTTTGTATTATAGAAATCTATACTAAGAAAAATATCTTATTAATTTTAATTTTGATTTTATAAGGAAATATGTACCAAAGAAAATAAAGTAATTATTATTTTACTTAATTTTGACTTTCAGAATGGGACAAAAATTAGAAGTTTCAATATTAGGCTATCAATCTCTACGGTTAACACTGAATTTTTAACAATTAATTAAATTTTAATTTAAAAATTATCAATTTTCAAACGGTATAACAATAAATTTCCAACCAAAAGTGTAATAGTGCAGTTTTAAGTTAAAAAATTAATTTTGAACAAAATAGTTCAATTTTCAACCAAAGAGATGAATTTTCAACTCAAATTAGGAATCACTAAATAAAATAATAAACTTTCAACACAGGTGTCCAAGTTATTCCATTTTTAACAAAAAATGGAATAATTGATATTTCAACTAAAAAAGATCAATTTTCAGCCACAAATGGAAAAGTTGAATTTTCAGATAAAAATTAATGTACGAGAGAAAAAAATAATGTTTAACATAGTTGCTCAATTATTAACCAAACAGATGAGTTTTCAACTAGAATGATCAATCTTAGTAAAAAAAATAATTTGAGACAAAAGAAGAAAAAAAGAATATTAAAAAAAAAACTAGATTTGCCACTGACAAAGAGGCATTTCCAATCAATTATTTGAATCTTTGACTGGAAATTATCAATTTTAAACCAAAAGGTTAATAGCTCAATTTTCAGATTTTAAGAAAATTATATATAACAAAAACACAAGAATTAAAAAAAATAGTTAAATTTTTAACATAGAGCAGGCATTTTTAAGAAAAGAATTTCTATTTCCACTGAGTAGTTCCATTTGCAACCCAAAAAGTGTTGAATTTTGTACTACAAAAGATACATTTTTAATCAGAAAAATAAATTTTCAACCAAATTTTTTTAATTTTTAATCAAAAAGGTTAATTTCCTACGAAATAGTTAAAAAATAAAATAGACGTTCAAAAAATGAAATAGTTACATTTATAGTTAAAAAATTAATTTACATGTAAAAAATAAAATTCTCTTAATCCTTAAATTTTCAACGAAAAAGAGCCATGCATTTAAACTTTCAACCAAAAAAATATTAATTCTGAACGAAAAATGTAAGAATTGATATTCCATTCAAAAAAGGTACAAATTTAACTAAATATTTATATTTTCAACTTAAAAAGATAAACTTTAAAATAAAAATTAAATAGTCAATGAGGTGAGTTAAAAAATTAAATTACTACCAAAAAAGACAAATTTTCAATAAAATACTTCAATTTTTAATTCAACAATATATTTTCTATTAAATGGTTGAATTTTCAGCTAATAGAAATAAAATTTCAACTGAATATTAGCATTTTTAACTGAAAAAGATACTTTTGCGAAAAATGGGATAGTTAAATTTTCATTGAATAAAATTGATGTTGAACCAGAAAGAACCAACAAATTTTAAAAAGATAATCAAATTTTCAACGACAGATCATTGAAAAATATCATAGGTCATAATTCACTCGAAAAATATTTTTATTTTAAATATAAAATACTTTAATTAAAAACGATATAAATATAAAAAATAAGACGAATTTTCCAACATAAGAGTTCAATTTTCAACTAAGAAATATTCTTCGATCATGAAAGAAAAACAAAATTCAACGCATTGTTCAATTTTCAACCGAATGTAATAATTTTCTAATAAGTTTATTCAATTTTGAACAAAGAAATGAAATTTTGAATCAAATAATACATTTATTAACGAAAATTAAGAATTTTTAAATGAAAATAGTTGCATTTTCAACCATTGAGGAATTTTGAATAAAATGATGAATCTTGAACTAAAATAATTTAATTTGTTCTTAAGAACAATTATTTTTCATACCAAAAAATAATGAATATTCACTTCTGGAAATAAGTTACTTATCCTTTCTAAAAGTGTTTCTATTTTGAGAAAATTTTGATTTCTAGGGGGAAGAAAAATTATAATTTTCAAACTTTCGAAATCTAGCTGCCACTATGTCAGTAGTAAAAATAAAAAAAGTAGTTGCAAAAGCAATAAAATAACTAATACTAAAGAATAAAATAATAAACATAAAACTAAATAATAAAACTACGCTACTGTTTTGTCACGCATGAGTGACCATGAAGCCCCCTCTCACCCACCGCGGGTCCTCTCGTCCGAAGAGAACACAAATCGGGTTTCCTGAAACCGAGGTCCGAGTGAAAATAAAAAATAAACATAAAAATATAAATAACCTTGTAAGAACGATTTGGAAAAAGTCGAAACCAGCAATAAAGGATGCAAGACGAGTCAGACTTTGCTTTCCAGATCCACCAATTCCAACAAGCAGAGCATTTCCTCTTGGCATACCCAAAATTCTGGATATTCTTAATAAATGTACCAGGGCGTCATGAAAGAAGACTAAATCCAATTGCATTCCTCTAATATATTCGTTAAATTGTTCCATAAACTGGCGTACTTTTGTAATTACAAAATCGTAGCTAGAAATGAAAATTATAATAATATTTCCTTTATTAAAATAACCTTCCAAATTAGAAAATTCAATTTTTATAGGTTTTTTCTATTTTTTAATTATGAAGGGGGGAAATTAAATAACTCTTCAGACATTATCTAACCTCGTAATTTCTTCGTAAATTTTTGGGGCTTCAAGAACAAAATCATCTGGTTCATTACCAGTTGGTTCTGGAGGCTCCCGTAAGAAATTTACAAAGTAAGTTTCAGTGGGAGAGTAATGACGAAAATCTGGACCCAAAAGCTGTTCAGCTGTCTTTTGTAATGTTTTTTTAAACCATACTTTGTCCTTATAATCGATAAACCTGGAAAAATGTAGAATAGATGATCAAACTATTGTGACAGATTTAAAAGCTTTCAAAACGATTATTAATAAAAAATTTCACTTAAACTTAACTTTACATGAAACTTGATTTATTTTATGTTCATGTTAACTTTTTTCAGTTTGTATAAATTCGTGTAACTGTAGGTCAATTAACTTTGATTTAATTTGATCAGCATTATGTAACTAATGTGACGGATTTAAAAGCTTTCAAAACGTTTACTGAGAAAAAATTCACTTAAACTGAACCTTAAAATAAACTTGATTTATTTTAAGTTCATATTATTTTTCATCAGTTTGCATAAATTCGTTTAAATGTAGGTCAATTAACTTTGATTTAATTTTCTCAGAATTATGTAACTAATGTGACGGATTTAAAAGCTTTCAAAACGTTTACTGAGAAAAAATTCACTTCAACTGAACCTTAAAATAAACTTGATTTATTTTAAGTTCATATTAATTTTCTTCAGTTTGTATAAATTCGTTTCAATGTAGGCCAATTAACTTTGATTTAATTTGCTCAGTATTATGTAACTAATGTAAAGGATTTAAAAGCTTTCAAAACGTTTCCTGAAAAAATTCACTTAAACTGAACCTTAAAATAAACTTGATTTATTTTAAGTTCATATTATTGTTCTTCAGTTTGTATAAATTCGTTTAAATGTAGGTCAATTAACTTTGATTTAATTTCCTCAGCATTATGTAACTAATGTGATGGATTTAAAAGCTTTCAAAACGTTTACTGAAAAAAAATTTCACTTAAACTGAACCATAAATTAAACTTGATTTATTTTAAGTTCATATTAATTGTCTTCAGTTTGTATAAATTCGTTTAAATGTAGGTCAATTAACTTTGATGTAATTTGCTCAGAATTATGTTGAATTGACTTGCATTTAGACGAATACAATTTAATCATCTCAAATCAAAGAAATTAGTTGAATTTGGCTTACATTCTTTTGAAGTGATTGAAGGTTAGGTCATAATGACTATAATAATTACTGTGACTGCACTTAAATTAAGACGAATTCACAAAAAAAGACTTGAATTCAGTTGAATTTTGGATAAATGAAAACGAGTACGCTTAAATTTAGTCTAAGCAGACTCTGACACACTTCAATCCACTTAAATTCAGTTTAATAAACTTAAATTCAGTTTAATAGACTTAAATTAAATTCCATAGACATAAATTCAGTTTTATAGTCTTAAAATCAGTTTAATGAACTTATATTTAGTCAAATAGATTTCAATTCAATTTAATAGACTTAAAATCAGTTGAGTAAACTTAAAACTATTGTGCGTTATTAGTTTAAAAGACTTTCCCATACAAATGTATTCGTGGCATGTAATATTTATTTATTTTAGAAATTTTTGCAAATAAACTGTAAATAAAAATGGGAGGTAGTTACTTCTTAATAGCAAGGATTAAAAAACGTGTTTTTCCAATTCAATTTGCAAACCGCCCGCGTTATTTATTTAAGCCTATCAAAAAAGCTTGTCGGAAATTAGAGAAAATATTTTCTGAAACTTTTTTATCTTGGAAAAATGCAAAATTTTGGTTTTAAAATCTGCTACATTCTTGTCAGAAATTTTTTAAAATTATTCGAAATGCTTAAAAACATTAACTTAAAATTATTTTTTGAATCTAAGAAATTAGTCAAAATTTTCCTTGAAATCTTAAATATATATATATATATATATATATATAAATTATATAAATTTTTTCTAAAATTTCGAAAAAATTCTACAAAATTACAAAATTATAAAAATTGTCTTAAAATCTGCCAGATTCTTTTTTGACAATTTTCGAAATCTTTTTTAAAGTTTAGAAATCTTACTAAAAATTCTTTTAAAATCAATTTTGTTTAATAAGAGAATTATTTTTATTCTCCTGAAACCTGTGAAAATTTTTAAAATATTTAAAATTTTTGTTCCGAAATCTTCGAAAATATATACTTTATTTTAAGATGTTTGAAATCTTTTTACGTTTAAAATTATTTTTTTATCTTTTCAAACATTCCAAATATACCTTAAACTTATCCGAATTTTTTCTGAAATTTTTTAATCTTGCAAAATTCTAAAATTTTGGTTTTTAAAATCTCCTAAATTCTCTTCCTTGATTTTTGAAAATCATTTGAAATGTTTTAAAATCGTTTAGAATATTATCTTTAAATTACTTTTTAAAATAAAAAATTAATTCCAATTTTCCCTGAAATCACAAGAATTTTTTCTCAAACTTTTCAGAATCCTTAAAAAGATTCAAAATCTTATTTAAAAATAAATGTGAAATTTCTTATATTGTTGACTATTTTTAGAAAAAAGTTTTTTAAAATTTTCGTAAATGCGGAAAATATTTTTAAATTATATAACAATCTTTAAGTTTTTCTTTCGAAATGTATGAAAATCATTCAATCTTATAATTAATCTTTTAAAATTAAATTAAGTGAATTAAAATTAAAATAACAAATGAATCAAAATTCAAGTATCTGATTGAAAATTGATATATTTTGTTGAAAATGCGTTTTTTGGTAGAAAAGTAATCTTTTTTTTGTAATTCGATAGCTTGTTTGCAATTTTTTTCTCTCTTAGCACACAAAACATATTTATTTATTTGATAACATTTTTCTTAAAGTGTGTAAAAAATTTTTTAATTTTGCAATATTATATAATTTTAGAAGAAATTTGAGTAAATTTAAGAGATTATCAGAAGTTTTTAAACGATTGAAAAATAATAAAAACTTGTCAAGATTTTCAAAAAATTGTTTGAAGCTTCATAAAGGTGAAAAAACTAGATTCCTAAGAAAAATTGAAATGATTTTTTAGTTAAAAGAAATAATTTTAAGAGATTATTCAAAAACATTTCAAAATAATTCAAAATATTTTAAAAATCTCAAAGAATTAAAAAAAGAATTTGAATAATTTTTGAAGATTGGAAGGCTTAGAAGGTTCGACAATATTAAAAAAAATCGTAATATTCCTGTGAAAAATTTTATTGCTTTTTATTTTGAAAAAGCAACTTTAAAATAAAACTAAAAAGGTTGTTGAACAAAAAAAAGATTTTTCTAAAATTTCAAAAAAGAGGATAGAAGGTTTTAAAACAAAATGTTTGAATTTGGTAAAATTTAAAAATTAAAAAAATGATTATAAGTCGAGTAAATTCAAGAAATATTTATTAGAATTGTCGATTTTTAAATATTTTTATAATAAACTTTAGGCGCTTTAAAAGAATTTGGAAAATGTTTCAAGAGGATGGCATTTTTTTTTAATTCCTGTGAAAAATTATAAGATTATAAGGCAACTTTTTTACATTTGAAATAATGTTCAAAAATTTTGAAAAGAAATAAACAATTCGGATTGCAAATTAGTTTTGAGAAACTTCGAAAACAGTTAAAACTTTATAAACAAATTAAAAATCTAGTGCGCTTCACAGTTATTGCAATTCAAAATCTATCGACTGACGATCGCAACGTCACTTTTAGCTAATCCCGCAGCAGACACGAAAATTACTGAAATTAAGTTTAATTCAATCAAATTCAGTTTAATTGACTTAAAATCAGTGAAATAGACCTAAGACAAATTAAATAAGTCTATGCAATTTGATGGAATTTAATTCCACCGAATAAACTTAAATCCAGTTAAGTAGACCTAAATTCAGTTTCATAGCCTGTAATTAAGTTGAATAGACTTATGTTTAGTTGGATGGACTTAAATTCAACGAAATAGACTCTAATTCAGTCAAATGGACTTAAGTTCGGTCAAATATACTTAAATTTAGTTAAATGGACCTAAATGTAGACGAATTCGCTTGAATTTATCCACATTTAGTTTAATTGTTTAAAATAAGGTCGAATAAACTTAAATCAAATTGCATAAGTCCAAACAGCATCTTGCATTTAAATTCAGTTGAGTAAACTTAAATTTAGTCAAATAGACCTAAATTTAGTTGAATCGGCTGAGGTTGATATTAACTCACATGAATTTGACCAAATTCATTTAGATTTACCTCAATTAACTTTGATCTAATTCGCTGAAAGTTCTGTTGCTTGACTTAGATTCAGACGGATTTAGTTCAATGAATTTAAATTCAAAAGAAGTGACTTAAATTAAGATTAAATTTAGTAATCAATAGCCCTGCATTCTGCTGAAAAGGCTTACATTGAGGTCAATTAACTCCAATTCAGTTGAATGAATTGAACTCTGGTTAAACAGACCTAAATTTAATTGAATAGGCTTAAATTCAGTCAAATATTCTTGAATTCATGCAAATATATTTAAGTTCATATTAGTTTGCTTGAATTTTTCTTAATTTATTTATATGCAGCTCAATTATTTTTCATTCAATACGTTTAGAATTCAGTTAAATTTGCTTGCATTTAAATGAATTTAGTTGAATTAATTTCAATTCAGACTTGAAATCATTTGAATTAATATAAATTAAATTGAATAGGCCAGAATTAAGTTGAATTAATCTAAAATCAATTACATAGGCCTGGAATTCATTTGACAAAACTTAAACTCAGTCAAGTAGACTTAAATGCAGTTGAATAGACTTAAATTTAGTTAATTGGACTTAAATTCAGACAAATTCAAAGAAATTACACAGGATTCGACTAGGCTAATTAAAAGATTGAAATTATTAACCTATCTGAAATCACTCTTGTACATTCGTGTTCCCATAGTTTCAAAAGCATTGTAATAGAAGTACATTCGGCTCTTTCTATTCTAAGAATACCTTCCCAAATTCGAGATAAATCTCTCAAATTAAAAACATAATGAAACTTTGCTGGCGTTGGAAGCATTTTAACTTTTGTTTTCTGCCACAGTATTCTCGTCATGGGTACCAATTTTGGAAGAAATTCTACTATAACTTCCGGAAATCTGAAGTTGTTGAAATATCCTTCCCCTATAGAACCTAAAAAAATAATCCCGCAATTAAGTATGCCAACAAATTTTTTAAATTCCAAATTATACTTACTGCATAAATAATATTCCCCTATTATATTTTTTTAGTTAACTGGTCAGTAATTTTATTATTGTGACCTCAAATAAAAAACTTTTTGCAAATCGTAGGTTATAAAAAATTAAATAATAAATTAGTAATAATTCTGGTATATTTCTTACTGAATATAGTGTCCATGGACTTATCGGAAGGTAAAGTACAATTAAAAATATTGAACTGCCTCTTCACTCGAGGTGGAATGTCATTTCTACCACCACCAGGATGAATCATTGCAGCCATTAACATTATATCTTGCAATGTCGAAAAATCGCCTGGTTTATCCAATGAATAAAATCCTTTATATTCCATTAACTGACGAATTATTTCATTTGTCACCTGATCACCCCATTCATTTATGACAGGCATATTTATATCATCAATAAATACTGTCATTTTTCTACCACCAGGGGGTCCATAAGTTGTTCCAACACGTTTTTCCACGTAACTCTCAAATATTCGCTGGTTTCATAAAAATAAATAATTACTTATTCGGTTTTTATTGAATTTTCTGTTCCCTTAAATTGTTTGCTATGCTATAACTTTCAATGAAATGAACTTAAATTTAGTTTAATAGATTTAAATACAATTGTATTGGTTTAAATTTATTTAAAAGGACTTAAATTAATTTGTACATATTTGAATTCAGTTCAAAATATACTAATTCAGTGGATTGAATCTTAGTTTAGCCAAGTAGACTTAAATAGACTTTAGTCAAAATAAATTTAGTTGAACAGACCTAAATTGAGTTGACTGGACTTAAATACCGTTCATTGAATTTAAATTCAGATTACCTAAAGCAAGTTCAGTTGAGTGGGCCTAATTATATTGATATAATTATATTGATTCAGTCAAGTTTGTCTAGATTAATTTATATGCAAGTAAATTATCTTTGATTTAGTTACACAGCTACACAAAAAAAACTTTTTCCTGATCTGTAGGTTAGACCATGTTTAATATATGTTTTGGGGTCGCTGGATCGGAATCCGAGGTCCAAAAACCCCACCACGTCAGAGTTCTGACATAACCTAAAAAAACCTCATAATTTTTGTTCCGACTCTAGGGATCAGACCATGTTTATTACATGTTTTTGGGGTCGCTAAATCCTAATCCTAGGTCCAAAAACTCTGCACGTCATGATTCTGAAGTAACCTAAAAGAATCATAACAATGTTTTTCGAGTATCTTTTTCCGTGTCTGAAGGTCAAATCACGTTTATTATATGTTTTTGGGGTCGCTGAAACCGAATCCGGGATTCAAACCCCCCACCACGTCAGAAGTCTGAAATAACCTTTAAAAAATCTCATAATTTCTTTTCGAGTCTGGGGAGCAGACCATGTTTATTATATGTGTTTGGGGTCGCTGAATCCTAATCCAAACACTCCAGCACATCAGGATTCTGACATAACCTCAAAAAAATCTCATACAATTTTTTTCGAGTCCCTGGGTGAGGCCACATTTATGATTTGTTTTTGGGGTCGCTGAATCCAAATGCGAAGTAAAAAATACCCCAGAACTAATGCTAAAATCAAAACCTCGAAGCATTAAATAGCTTAGATTACGAGGTATTTCGAAGGTTATGTCGAAACTCTGAAATTCTGGGACATTTTGGACCTCAGATTCGGATTCAGCGATCCAAAAAACATATAATGGTCTGACATGGTCTGACTCACGAACTCGAAAAAAATTGTACAACATTTTTTTGACGTTATGACAAAATCATTACGTTCTGGGATTTTTTGGACCTCGAATTCGGATTCAGCGACCCCCAAAACATATAATCAACATGATCTGACCTCCAGACCCGGTAAAATATACTAAAAAAAGGTTTATGAGCTTTTTTTTGAGGTTATGTCAGGACCCTGACGTGATGGAGGTATTTGTACGTCGGATTCCGAATCAGCGACTCCAAAAACATATAGTAAACATTGTCTGACCTGCAGATCAGGAAAACGATTTTTTTTTAATTTTCATAGAAAATTAATCTTTTTGGTCGCAAAATTATTTTTTTGGTTGAAAATTTAACAACTTTTTTGAACATGCGTTTTATTTTCAAAGCTTTCTTTATCACATTTCTTATCAGAAACTTTGACAATTTCATTTTTGGTTAAAACTTCATACTGTATATTGTATAAATTAAGAATTCAACTGTTTGGTCGCAAATTCATGTTTTATTGTGGAAAAGTCGTATTTTGGGCAAAAAGATAATCTTGTTTTGCAAAAAATTCAAATTTGTTGTTGAAAATGTAATTATTGAGTAAAATTAATATATTTGGTTAAAAAGTCTTCTTTTTGGGTAGAAAATTATACTTGTTAGTTCAAGTTCAACTTTTTTGTTGAGCAAAATTTGCCTCTCACTATAAAAAAGTCATCTTTCTTGGTTGAAAATGAACTTTTTTGATGAAAATTCAACATTGATGAATTAAATCAACTTTGAAATTATAAATAATTTCAAGCTATTTTTTATCGGTCACACGATCATTTATTATAAAAATAAGTTACATTAAACGACGTTTCGGAAACACTTTTGTGCCTTCTTCCGGTTAAAAATTTTATTTAAAAATAATATTATATAGATATAAAAATAGTATGTTAAAGTCAAATTTAAAAACATAATCGAAACTTAAAAGGAAATTTGAATTCAGAAGAAATAAGTTTTTTCAACATGATTATGAACTTAAGAAAAATAGAACTGCAAAATGGTTCAAAAAAATTTCAGATAAACAAATTCCAAATCATATTGTCGAGACTATTGCCTTAGGGAAAAATTATGGAATTCCTTTTGATAACAAAAAAGTCCTGTTAATAATATCATAGCTAATTTAGAAAACAGTATCAGAGTTTTGAATCCAGATAAAAAACAAAAGATCAAAAAGGAATTTACCACACTTATCTCAAA
>JAWWLR010000149.1:5241983-5265630 GCA_035041075.1 Acraspis erinacei | reverse complement strand
GTACTGGTTTTGTACCGCGCCTGTATGTAACAAGCATCATGCCGACGCTTGACGCAAGTCGCTTGCTAAACAGCACATGGACTCAATACTGGTTCAGTACCAAGCCAGCCCTCGGTCAAAATTCCCAAGTTGGTTGCTAAACAGAGCATAGACTGAATGCTAGTTAAGTACTAACCCAGTACCGAGCCAACCCTTCGCAGAACTCCCAAATCCAGCACTTGCATGCAGTACTAGGTTTGTACCGCGCCTGCATGAAACAAGTATCATGCCGACGCTTGACGCAAGTCGCTTGCTAACCAGCACATGGACTCAATACTGGTTCAGTACCAAGCCAGCTCTCGGTCAAAATTCCCAAGTCGGGTGCTAAACAGAGCATCGACTGAAAGCTGGTTGAGTACTAAGCCAGTACCGAGCCAACCATCGGGAGAACTCCTGAGGCAGTTGCTAAACAGCAAATGGACTTCCTACTGGGTTAATGCCAAGCCAGTACCAAGCCAACCATTGGCAGGATTCACAATTTGGTTGCTAATTAGAACATGGACTTAGTACTGTTTCAGTTCCAAGCTAGTAACCAGTACTGGTTTTGTACCGCGCCTGTATGAAACAAGTATCATGCCCACGCTAGTAGTGGTACCAGAATGCAGTACTGGCATTACTTCTCTATTACAACTGGAGCAGTAAGGTCGGCATCAATCCCATTGTTCCACCTTGGGCTGAGGTATTACTCTCACATGAAAAATTGTCTGGATTTTTTCGTTTGCAAAGCTTTGTAATGTTTTCAATTAAACCAAATAGGAGTGGATTTTAAGAGTTCTTGAATATTATTGTAGAATTTTAAACTTAACCTCGATTTTTCTGAAGGTTGCCTCAATTTTTATCCTCACATAAAGAAATGTTCTTGCTTTTTTACTTGCAGACGTTTAGAATAATTTTGTTAAAATGACTAGGGGTGAATTCTAAAGATCATTGACTAATATAGTTTGACTAAAAAATAAACCTGAATTTTTGTGGAGGCGACCAGAGTGATTATTTTCCCTTAAAAAATGATCTGGCTATTTTATTTGCAGATCCTGGGAATATTTTCGTTAAAATAACTAGATTTGGATTCTAAGGGTTGCTAATTAATATTGTTGGATTTAAAACTTGACCTGGATTTTTTGAATATGACCTGATTTATTATTCTCATTTAGAAAATTGTCTGGCTTTTTTAATTTGCAAAACTTTGGAATGTTTTCATTAAAACATCTAGGGGCTGCTTCTAAGGATTTTTGAATATTATTGTTGGGTCAAAAAATTAACCGAAAATTTTCTGCAAGTCACGTGATTGATTATTGTCAATTAAAAAATTGTCCGGCTTTTAACTTGAAGACCTTTGGAATGTTTGAATTAAAAATACCAGTGGTGTTTGGTGAGGGTTACCTAACTTATTATTCTCACTTAAAAAATTGTCTGGTCTTTTAAGTTTGTAAACCTTTGGAATGTTTTCGTTCAAACATCTAGGGGTTGATTCCAAGGGTTTTTGAAAATTATGGTTGGTTTAAAAAAATAACCTGAAGTTTTGTGTATGTGACCTGAACTATGATTCTCCCTTAAACAATTGTCTGGCTTTTTTAATTTCCAAACCTTTGGAAATTTTTATAATTAAAACAACTAGGTGTTGATTCTAAGGATTGTTTAATCTTATTTTTGGTTTAAAAAATTAACCTGAATTTTTGTGCAGGTGGCCTCTGTTAATACTTTTATTTAAAAAATTGTCTGGAATTGTGAAAGAGAGCCTATTGCATGCATTTTTGTATGCACAAATCTATATTGACATCGTTTAAGATCCCTTTCGTAACAAGGCGTAATAGTTTTCCTTCAATTTTCAAGAATAACGAAACATTGTATGCAATATTGACAAATAACTGAACACTTCAAACTCACGCAATATTCTACGCACATGACAAAAATTCGAGCAAACAATTAAAATCTTGTGTACCTTATACCACGTCTCTTTGAACAATTCATGATGATGTGGAAAAAACTAGATAACGGCTTCAATATATAAGCCAGACAACGGGGCGATTATTTATTTCGTCGTCAATCAATAATCAATATTCAATATTTAATCTTGAAGAAATTCTTCATGAAATTGGCTGCACTATTTCGGGATGCTGAGGACCACTATTCCGATTCTTCTCATTGCCTCAGTATTTTTCATTCACTCTGTTGGTGAGTAGATATCATCAGACAATAATTAATTAAAATTTTGTAATTATTTTTTCTAGTATTTTCGAATCCAAATATTTTTTTGAATATTTCTAAAAATTATCCGAGTCGAAATATATGTCCTCTTATTATTCTCTTAAATTCTCCAGCCTGAGAGACTTTGCGAGGGTTTGGTGAGTATTAATTCAACATAATGCCCCTTGTGATAAAAAAAAACTACCCCTTCATACGACGGATATGTATTTTTGTTAAAAAATAATATTTCTTAAAATTTTAGAGCGAAAGTAGTCTCTGATTTTGGGATTCCTCAAAAACACCAAAATTAATTTTTGGACTCCAACCCTTTAAGGTGGACAACAACCCCTTATTAGCAGGCAGTTATGAATTTGTAAAAAAAAAAATATTTTTTATAATTTTACAGTGTCAATAGAGTATCTGATTTTTGGGATCTTCAGAAATTTTCAGACCGATTTTTGGTCTTCAACCCTTAACGTTATAAAACAACCCCTTTTACCTGGAAAATATGTCTATATGTCAAAAAATAATATTTTTCAGAATTTTGCCGTGTTAATAGTGTCCCTATTTATGGGCTTCTTAAAACTAAGGAATAAATTTTTGGGCTCCAACCTTTAAGGTTCACAAAAAACAACCCCTTGTCTCCAGGCAGATATGAGCCCAGGAAACCTCAAAACAACTTTCAATTTTCTTTTTGCTAGTTTTGGTTTTTATTAAGGGGGTGTTTATTTGTATAGAAGGGTGGTTTTTGAAAATTTTTGTAGTTATTTTTTAAAAGGTGTGTTCATTGTTTTTATACTTTCTAAAATATTTGAATTCTATATAAAGTTTTTAAACAATTTATTATTGTTTGTAGAAACTTTCTCGAAGAGTTGAATTATAAAAAAAAAATTTCTTCTGTTGCCAATTATTTTTTTTTAATTCAATAATTCTTAATATTTATTTAAACTATTATCATTCGGGCTCTAAATTTTCTAAATTTTGATTGAAAATTCAACTATTCCATTCCATAGGAAAAAAATTAATCTACTTGGATTAAAAATTCGTTCATTTTTCTGAATAAACCATTTGGTTAAAAATTAAGCCATTTTGTAAAAGCTCGCCATTTTAGCTTACATTTTTTTTAGTTTGGATCACCTTTCTTCTTCATTTTCTATTTTATTATTTTCATTTGGCTGTTTTTTATTTAAAATAAATATTTTTTCTTGCAGAAAATATTATCTGTTTCATTTTCTGTGGAGAATTAATCTTTTTTAATTAAAATTTTTTTGTTTATTAAACAATAATAACTATCTATAGAAATATATGAATTTTCAACTCAAAAAGATGCAATTTCAAAAAGAGTAAAATTTTCAATCAAGAAATCTTTTTCATTTAATAAAGAAACCAAATTTCATAAAATATTTTGGAATCAAAAATACAAATTTTCAGCGAATTAAATACATTTTGAATTGAGTAGTTGAATTTATTCACTAAAAACGATCCATTTGTTTTGAAAAATAAAATAGTTGCATTCTTATTCAGAAAATTTATTTTCGCATTGAAAAACAAATCTTATGGAAGAAGATTGCTTCTTTTATTAAACTGTTGAATTGTTTAGCCAAAAAGATAAAGTTTTTAACAAGATACTGGAAATTACAACTAAAAAAGATAAATTGTTAATAAAAATGAAATAAATAAATTTTTACGTAATGAAATTAATTTTTAAACATATAAAAAAAACAATTTTTATAACTTCCAGCAAATTATTCAACTTTCGAGCTGAAAATAAGATTTTTCTATAAACCAGTATAATTTTTTAACACAAAAATGTGTATTTTCAATAAAAAAGTCCATTTTAACTGAAAAAGATTAGTTTTCAATCAAGAGATTAAATTTCTACAAAAAAAAATCAATTTTCAAACAAGACAAAACAAAAATGAAAGTTTTTCAATCAAGAACGAAAAAAACTGTTAAACAAATTGTTAAATTTTCAAAAAACAATTGTGCTTTTAATCCAAGAATGATGACTTATTAGCAACATTTTTAATTTTAGAACAAAAATAATTATATTAAAGTCAAATATAAAAATTTTGAAATAAATATGTAAACTCTGTGCCAAAAGTTTCAGTATGTCTGTCTGTCTGTCTGTGAGCACGATACTTTTAAAAAAATTCAAAAGGTCAGCGCATTTTGAAAATTTTTGAGTCCACTTTTTTCGAAATTCAAAAATTTTTCGTACGTTTATTAGTAGTAAATAAAAATACGAACATTTTCTCCGAATAAATTTGTTCGATGAAAAAACTTACCAGTTATAGCACGTACAAAATCATAAGAAATTTTTGAATTTTTTAGAAGAATTGAAAACAGCACAAGCTGCAATAACAGTTTTACTAATAAAATAATTTTTTATACAAAAAGAATAATATTGAGCAAATAAATTGAATTTCCAACTAAAACATTAATTTCTTATGAAAAATTTAATAGTTTACAAGTGAACCAAAATTTTTTTGAACCAAAGAAAAGTAGATTTTTCTACAAAAGTGTTAAATTCTAAACCAAGAAAGATTTCAGTCAAGAAAAAATTAAAATTCCCACTAAACTGTTAAATTTTCAAGCAAAAAAAAAAATCTATACAACATTTGACTTTTAAACCCACCCAAATAAATGTTCAATAAAAATTATAATTTTAACAAATGAGGGTCAATTTTCGGGAAAATAGTTTTTGAATTTTTAATTTCAACAAGAAAGGTCATTCAACCAAGCAAGAACATTTTTTTCCAAAAAAGATTACATGTCTATCCAAACGGAGCCAATTTCTATAAAAAGACGAATGTTTAACAAAATATTTGATTTTTCAACAAAATACTTAAATTTTAAAAAATATACTACATTTTGAAGCAAAATCGTTAAATTTGAAAAGAGTTTTAAGTTGAAAAGTTTTTAAGCAAAGAACTAAATTTTAAACAAATATTCGAAATTTCCACACAAAAAATTCATTGTCAACCAAGAAAGATGAATTATGATTCAAAAAGGACGAATGTTCAATAAATAATTTGAATTTTCGACCAACCAAATACTTCAATTTTTATTAAAATTTTTAAATTTCCAAAAATTAAATAAGATCAATTCACCAATTTTCGAATATTTATTTATTTGTTAAAATTGTTTACCAGTCAAAGTTTAAAATTGGGATTATTAATCAAATCTTCAACTAATTTCAGAAAAGTTAAGATATATTTGTGAAAATTGAACTCAGTTTATTTATTTCAGAAATAAATAAACTTTTATTATGCAAATTTATGTTACTCAATTGAAGAAAATTAAAGTTCAATCATTATGTGATTTAATATTGTAAACAACATTTTTCATCTGATAATTAATTAATGACTTATTAAAATGAAAATCAAGAAACAATTATTTCTATTAATTACAAAATTTATCTCACTGAAATAGGGGTATTTTAAATACAAATAAATTTTCATTATACAAATCGTATGTAACATTTAATTACATAATTTTAAAGTCAATAAACTATTTATGTTACTTAATCGAGAAAAATTAAAATTCAATAACTCATAACTAATTTTTTGAAGTATCTTTTTCCGGATCTGGAGGTCAAATCAGGTTCATTACATGTCTTTGGGGTCGCTGAATCCGAATCGGAGATCCAAAAAACCCCAGCACATCATGGTTCTGTCATTATCTCAAAAAAATGTCATGCAATTCTTTTCGATTCCCGGGCTCAGACCATATTTGTCATATATTTTTGGGGTCGCTGAAGCGGAATCTGGGGACCAAAATTCCCTAGAACTAATGCTAAAGTCAAAAATTCAAGTCGTTAAATAGCTTAGATTACTCAGTAATTTTGAAGGTTATGTCTCAACCCTTGCATTCTGAGACATTTTGGACCTCAGATTCGGATTCAGCGATCCAAAAAACATATAATAAATATGGTCTGACTCCCGGAATCGAAAAAAATTGTATGAAGTTTTTTTGAGGTTCTGACAGAACCACGATGTGCTGGGGGTTTTTGGACCTCGAAATCGGATTCAGAGACCCCAAAAACATATAATAAATATGATTTGACCTCCAGACCAGGAAAAAGATACTAAACAGTGGTTTCTGTTTTTTTTAGGTTATCTCAAAATCTTGACTTCCTGGGGGTTTTTGGACCTCGGATTCCGATTCAGCTACCCCAAAAATGTATAGTAAACATGTTCTGACCTCCAGATCAGGAAATTTGTTTTTGCGTGGCTGTGTGATCATTCATTCATTTCTCTCGGAATTAAGTTAATTTGAGTTCGATTTGATTAAAACGTCCTAAATTTAGTTAAATAGACGTAAATTCAATTTAATGAACCTAAATTTAGTTTAATTAAATTTTAGTTTAATTTAATTTATTTGAACAGATTTAAGTTCAGTGAAGCCCGCCTTAATTCAGTTCAGTGAACTTAAATTCAGTAAAATAGGCATCAATCCAGCTAAATGACCTTAAATCCCTCTGAGAAGCCTTAAATTCAGTTTAATGGACATAAACCCAGGTGGATAGATCTAAATTCAGTTGAATAGACTTAAAATCATATAATTCACTTGCGTCCGTCTAAATTCATTTGAATGCAACTCAATTAGCTTTCATTTAATTCTCTAAGAATTCAGTTGAATAGACTTGCAATCAGACGAATTTCTATGAATCCACTTGAATTCGGAACAATTCACTTTAGTTTACTTAAATTCAGTTGAGCGGGTTGAAAATCCGGTGAATATGCCTGTATTCAATATGAATAACCTAAATTCAATTGAATGTGCTTAAATTTTATATAATAAACATAAATTTGATTTAATGATCCTAAATTTAGTTGAATGAACTTTAATTCAGTTGAATAATCCTCAATTAAATCGAATGGTAATATCTTCAGTTCAAAAGACTTAAATTCAGTTGGATTGGCTAAAATGGACTTAAATAGATCGAATTCAGTTGAATAGATTAAAATTTAGTTGAATAGACATAAATTCAGCTGGACAGACTTAAATTCAGTTTAATAGACTAAAAATCTATTAAATAAACTTGAATTCAATTAAATGGACTTAATTTCATATAATTCACCTGATTCTGCCTGCATTCATTTAAATTCAGATCAAATAACTTTGATTCCATTCGCTCGGAATTCAGTTGAATTGACTTGTATTAAGAAGAATTTCTAGGAATGCACTTAAATTCAGAACAATTGGCTGGAGTTTACTTAAACGTAGTTAAGCGGTTTAAAAATCTGGGGAATGGGCCTATATTTACCTGAGTAGTTTTAGTTCATTTGAATGGGCTTAAATTTGATGCAATAAACTTAAATTTGATTTAATAATTTAAACTTAGATGAATATACTTTAATGCAATTGAATAGATTTAAATTCAGTTAAACAGGGCCTGATTTATTTTAAGGAACTTAAGTTTAGTACAGTAGGTCTCAATCCAGCTTAATGGACTTGAATTCAGTTGAATAAACTAAAATGTAGTTGAACAGGCTTACTTTTCATTTGAATGGACTAAAATTCAGTTAAATAGACTTGAATTAAGTTGAATGAATTCAGCTCCTATAATTAAGTCTAAATGTATTTAAATTTAGCTCAATTAACGTTGATTCAATTCGCTGAGAATTCAGCTGAATGGATTAGCATTCCAATGAATTTCAACAAATGCACTCAATTCAGAGCAATTCATTCGAATTGACTTAAATTCAGTTGAAAGGACTGCCAATCTGGTGAATAGGCATATATTCAGACGGAATAAATTTCATAGATTAATAGATTTAGTTGAGTCAATTTAGTCAGTGGATTAAACTCAAATTAGATTGAATAAACTTAATTTTAGCATAATTTGCTTAAGTTCAGTCGACTAGACTTAAATTCAGTTTCATACACTTAAATTTAGTTGAATTGGCTTGAATTCATTTGAATTGACTAAAATTCTTGTTTAAAAATATTTTACCTGAACCATGTTAGGAGTGGAAGCGGATGAGAAATTGAACGATTTGTTCATGTGGTATTCAGGGTCGAATTTGGACATGTAGCTTTTAATCATAACAGTTTTTGCTGTTCCCTGTTCACCTAGTTAAAAAAATATTAAACAAATTATTAAATGAACTTGAACTGAAGCAATGAAAGAAAAATATGAATATTTCAGTTTGAGCCTACCAATTAAGAGAACAGCTTTGTCTTGTTTAGCAATTACATTCATCAAGAATAAAGTTCTTGTATTATCAACATTAGGGACTAAGATATTATAATATTGAAGGACTTCTTCAACTGGATATTCAAACTCAGGAACCTTCTCATTCCAATGAATCCAGTTTCCTTTTTCTGATACAAGAAATTCAAATATCGTTTCATCGTCCTTTAAAAATAAGATAAACATAATCAAAATCATAGATTATAATAAAATTTGTTTTAATTGGTCCAATTATCAAAAAGAGCAATTAACCTTGCATTTTGGCCAAGCACATTTTGAGGGATGAGTGACCAAAAATTCCTGCAGTGCTGCTCGACCATCAAGTTCTAATACTGCACCCAAACTCCACATTAAAGAAAATAAAAAGAATTTTTCTAAATGTGAGTCTGAGAATATTTCTGAAAATATTATACAAATTAGTAATAATGCATTCTTTCTAATAATTACAAATCTATCTGTATAATAAAAAATTACTAATTCAGTAAGTATAATAATAAAATTAAATATTATTTTTTAATTTGAATAATTTTTTATATTTACTTGGTGCATCATTATCTAAGGTAAGCAATCCTTCGAGTAAATCGATGCACTGTCGAATATAGATGGCCTCTACAAGAGTCATTTTTGCTGTCAACTTTGTTTGCACGAATACATGTGCATCGTCGTATATTTTTTTGAACAATGATCGAAAAAGTTCGGCTTCCTTTGGTCGTTTTTTCAGCCAGCCCTTTTTATTACAAAATAAGGGAGCGATATCAAATTAAAAATAATAATTTATTATGCTAGATAAAAATATGGAGTTAATATTTCTTTCTCAGAAGTTTTTGAAAATTAAAATTCAAACTAAAATTAAATTCTGAGATCTGAAAATGTGAGAGATATCAAACAAATTTTTAAGTTTCATATGTGTCGGAAAATAATCTAGAAATTTTTTTTATTTTACAAGATTATACAAATTATTAGGAAAAATGCGAGAATGTTTAAACGATTTTTAAAACTTTGCGAACTTTCACAAAAATGTCAGATTCCTAAGTATTTTTTAAAATCATTCGAATTTTTCCTGAAATGCAAAAAAAAATTGTAAAATTAAAAAAAAATTGTTTTAAAATATTTGAGACTATTAAAAAAAGATTTCTTTGAAATATTTGTATCAATTTTTTAAAATTATCTTTCAATTAATTAGAAAAAATAATAACTGATCACTTCTTAAAGCTTATAAATTTATCTTAAACTTACTCGGATTGTTTTTTAATTTTGTAATCTTGCAAAATTGAAAAAGTACTATCAAATCTTCTAAAATCTTTTTTGAAATTATAAGAAATCGTTTAAAATATTGAATCATAAGAAAATTGATTTACTCTCTTTAAGTATTTCAATATTCTTCAAAATTTACAATTTTTTAAATCTTATAAAATTTTTTGTTATTCGCATTTTTCCTAAAATTTGGAAAAAATTCGGTGTACATTCTAAAACTTCTAAATATCCTTCAAAATTATTCGAATTCTTCTTAAAATTTCTAAAAACTTTTGCCCAAGTGAAAAAGATGCCCTAAAATCTTTCAATTTCTTATTTGACAATTTTGGAAATCATTAGAAATATTTAAAGATGTCTTAAATGTCTTCCTAAAATTAATTTTATGAGTACAGAATCATTTAAAATTTTTTTAGGAATCTAAAGAAACTGTTTTTAATATTCTGAAACGTTTCAACGTTCCTAAAAAGCTTCTAAAGTTTTTTTTTTAATTCTGCTAAATCTAAATTTGGTTTTAAAATATTTGAAATCTTTTAATTTGACCTAATTTTTTAATCTCTTAACAGCTTTTGAATATATCATAAACTAACTCGAATGGTTTTTTTAAACTTGTAATCTCGCAAAATTTTAAACTTTTGATTTCTAGTTTCCCATGAATTCAGAACTTCTATACCCTCTAACATCTTTTTGAAACATTAGTATTATTGCTAAAATTTTTATTCTGAACGCTCTAAATATTTTTTTAATTCAATTAAATTTTTCCTAAAATCTCATGTAAATTTTGCAAAAATAAAAAAGTTGCCTTAAGAAGTTCCCGTTTTTTTAGAAAATTCTGGAACTCATTTGAATTGATTTAAAATCTTTTTAATTCTATTTTTTATATAGTTATCTTTTTATAACAAAATGTTAAACACTGCAAAATTAAAAAAATATTCTTTAAATTCAAAGTAACAATAATTCTATTAGAATTGTATTATTACATATTTCTGTTTATTAAAAAAAAACTATTTTTCGTTTTTTGAAATTTTTTTGTAATTTTCTCAAATTGCTCTACACATTTTTCAAAATTTTAAGCGAGACATACAGCTTTTTAAATTATTATTATTTTAAATTAAAAAAAATTATAGTAAAATTTCAACTTAAAAAAAAACAATTTGGTAATTGTTTAAAGTAGGGAATTTTATGATTCGGAAATATTTTGTCAGGAATTTTATTATTCGGAAATTTTCAAATTCGATAATATTATAATCTGTGGGGAATGTTATTATGCAGGATTTTTCTAATCCGTTAAAATTATAAACTGTTGGGGAATTTTATTGTTAAGAATTTTTCAATTCGGCATTTTTTTATTTCGGTAATTTCGTAATTTCGGGAATTTAATAAAATTCCGGCCTGAAAATTGCTGAATAATTAAACATCTGAACTTTAAATTTACCTAGTTATAAAATTCCCAAATTTGAGTAATTAAAAAAAATTGTTTAAAAAAAAATATTATAATTTTTTTTTAATACAATAATCAAATATATGTCTTAAAGAATACCTCTTCTTAATGCTAAAAACTTCTTAAATAATTCTTTGAATTAAAAATAACAATAATTAAATAAAAATTGTATACAAAAATAAATTTCAAAAGAAGTGCGCCTTGAACGAAACAATAAATGTCTCCTTAAATTTTCTCCGATCCTAATAGTATTTTCCAAACAAACTTTACAGGATTCAATTGAGCAATAAATTGTCTTCAAGCTCTTTTGTAATTTAAAAAAAATTAATAATTGTTTTTTGGACAACTGTTTTTTTTTCCAATAGTATGCCCATTTTCAAATTAAATTTTTCTGTGAAAAATGTGTGGTTTTAACCTCTTGTTATTTCAAATTCAAAATATTTTTTTTTAAACTTCAAGCGTTAAACAAAGTTTTTTCTTCGACACAAATATTTGGTTATTTTATTTTTAATAAATAAATAATATTTAAAAAAAACTAATTTCGTTAATTGTTTAAATGCGGGAATTTTCTAGTTGAGATATTTTATAATTCTGTAATTTTCTATCGGGAATTTTATTATTCGGTCATTTTTATGTACGGTGATGCTCAGGAATTTTTGTATTCAAGAATTTTCCAATACGGAGTTTTTATATTTGGGCAATTTCATAATTTCGGGCATTTTAATTTTCGGGATTTCAATCCCGAAATATAAAATTCTTGACACTGTTAAATTTCCGAATTGGGAAACTCTCGAATAATAAAATCCCCGAAATTATAAAATTTCCGAAATGTAGAAATCCTGAAATATAAAATTGCCGAATAACAAAATTTTCCAAGAGTTGATAATATTACCTAATTTGTAAATTAAGAGCAAAATATTAGGAACAAAATTATTTTTCCAATATTAAAAAATAATTTTAAAATAAAATCTTCTCTTTTATCAATAATGTCTGCAAGCATTTGGAATTAAATTCCATCCTGAAATAAAATTACTTATTGAGAAATTTTCATTTACAAAATTACTGGTGCAGATAATTCAAAATTTTTGCTAGTTAATTTTACATTTTAAAACGTGATTTTTAAGATGAAAAAATGTCTGAATAATTCTAATTTCTAAATTAATATCAGCAAATTTTTAACAAAATCAGGATTCTAATTCTGAGATCTTCGATTTTACACTTAAAGTTTTTAAAGTTTGAGTCAGTTTTTTTGTATTATGTCCCCCTTTTATACCATCCTCAAATTATTTTTTAATGTTTGACATTATTTTTTAATGTTTGATGTTTAAAAAAGTTATCGTTTGAATTTAAAATAACAATAGTTGAAAAGTATATATTTCTAAAAATATTTTAGAAATACATTTTTAAAATGTTCTCACAAAAGCAATTTTTAATTAATTTAAAAAAAAATCAGTAAATCTCGTGATAAATCAGTGTAGAATTGCAATCTACAAAGTTTGTTTGGAAAATCTTTTGAAGTTTACAGAAAATTTCAGAAGGTAATTTTTTTTCGTTTAAAGTAGACAAGAAGCAAATAATATTGAATAAAAAACAATTTTTTGACATTTTCAAATTCACGAATTTTCTATTTCGAATATTTTATGATTCAAGAATTTTCGAATTCGATAATACTATAAACTGTTTGGGAGTTTTATTATTTAAAAGTTTTCCAATTAAGGATTTGTATATTTCGGAAATTTTATAATTTCGGGAATTTCATTATTTGGAAATTTTCCAATCCGAGAATTTGAAAATGTCGTTAATTTTATTTTTCGGGATTTTTCAGTCATCCCAAAATACCTCTAAAATGGGATTCCATTTTAACACCGAGGCACTGACAAAAACCATCCCCATTCTTGAAATAGTTGCAGGTGATGCATTATCAACATTATCAGGTTCGAAAACCAGTTTGCTATTCGTGGCCATTATTATACGATCACCATTCGCTAATGTTAAAGTTTTGTTATCGTCCAAAACAGAGTTTAAATTTTCAATCCAAACAGCATCTACAGGACCATCCAAAACAATCCATAAATTGTCGGTTTTCTTTATCTGAGTCGATCTTCTCCACAAGGTTGAAAAAATTCCATCTGTCCAATCGTTTGTTGCTACGTCTAATTTTCCAAACATTTGTGATGCAGTTATTGCCTAAGAAAACGTATCTATCCTTAAATTTCCAGTAAGGAACCGTATTTAAATTACGTAACAGCTCAATGAGGGGGAGGGGTATTTTGTCGCGATATTTTAAGGCAGGGGAAAGGGGGGTTCTTAATTCACGCTCGTAATTTTTTGAAATTCGCAAACAAAACAAATAGAGTGAAACCCTTCAATACCCCTCCCTTCTATAGCCCTTCCGAGAATTGACGCCGCACCGCAGACAGATACAATAGGCGCTGCGCGGGGTGCACGGGATCTGCGGTTGTCACTCAGGCGAGCAGTGAACAAACAGTGGACAGACTGAAGAAACAAAAGCGGAGCGGGCAATAATGAGTTAGTTCCCACCCACTGTCAGTCCCAAAATTGGGGCTATAGGAGAGTTTAACTGTAACTCAAAATAAATGTGCATAAATTTAATATGAATTTAACTTTCAACGTTAAAAAAAAACTGCTGTGTGAAGAATAAACTTAGTTAACTATTTTTTTTAAGTCAGGGCATCTTCTTTGTCAAGGAAAAGTTAGGGATCTAGAAAGAAGTTTATTGAAAAAGTCAGGAAGTTTCTATAACTTTGAATAACTGTCAAGCAGAATATATGGGAAAGTTTTCAATTTTAATATTAAATTTCTTTATTCCGTTTATAAAAGATGCTTCATTAAAAATAAACTAGACCCGCGGTTTAGGATCGCGCGGTTTACGCCTTCCAAGAACTTCTAAGAACTGCTGGCCGCGGCACGGTGTCCGTTCTCGGCAGTACTAATTCCGGGAGCAGTATCTCCGGGGTTCACTGTTATTTGGTTTTGGAGGCTGCTCTGATAGAATAGTTTCAGAGGCCACAAACATTTAAAGTTAGCAAGCAGGAAAAATTATTTTTACGCCTGACGGATTTCTGGCATTTTAGTCTTTCTAAAATTTTTAATTATTATATGTAGAAATAAAAAAATTGACGAAATAAACTAAATATGTTTTACTACGAAAAAAAAATCCAACAGAAATAGTTCACACGGCCCTGACTGCTTACGTTTGGGTTCCCTCGATTTAGGATCAAGGCTACTTGCGGGAGAACCCCGACACTGTGCTTAAACTGAGGGTTTGGTATATATATGTATCTCTCTTTTTCTGCAGTTTCTTCCTCCTGAAGATTAACTTTTTAGTTAAAAAATTTATTATTTGTTTCAATATTTTACAATTTTGATAAAAAATCCTTTTTCGCTGAAAATTAGTCTTTTTGGATTGAAAATTGAAGTATTTTCATAAAAAATTATTTTCTTTATTACATGTATTTTGTCATTGAAAAGTCAAACTGTAATCCTAGTTGGATAAAAATTCAAATAATTTTTTGATAATTTCTCTTCTTAATTTGTAAATTTATCTATTTTAGTAGAAATTTCATTCTTCTTGAATAAATATGCAACAGTTTGGTTGAAATTTCAACAATCCTGTTAAGAAGTCATTCTTTCTGATTCAAAATTCCACTTTGTCGTGGAAAATTTAATTTTTGTTAAAATCCATATTTTCATGTTGAAAAGTCAACAAAATCCTTCTTGGTAAAAAATTCAACTCTTTTTTCTTAAATTTACCTTTTGTGTTTAAAAATTTATATATTTTAGTAGAAATTTGATCTTTCTTGGATACCAATGCAACTGTTTGGTTGAAGATTAAAAAACTTTGCTAGAAAGTCATCCTTCTTGGTTCAGAATTAACAAATGTTTTTTAAAAAAATATCCTTTTTGGTTGAAAATTAAACTATTTTGTTGAAGAATAAACTATTTACTAACAAATTTACTTGTTGTTTAAAATTCATATTTTCGTGTTGAAAAGTAAAGTATAATAATTTTTGGATGAAACATCAAGTGTTTTTGTTTAAATAAATCTTTTTTCTTACAAAATTCATTTCTTTTATTAGAAGTTTCATCTTAGTTAAATAAAAATGCAACTATTTTTCCGAAAATTTAACAATTTTGTTAAAAAATTATACTTTTCAGTTGAAAATAAACGATTTTGGGGAAAATTTACTTGTAGTAACTTAGTAGTAATAGTAGTAGTAGTAATTGCATCTTTCTTGTATAAAAATACAACTGTTTGGTTAAAAATTCAACAATTTTGTTAAGAGTTATCCTTTTTGATCGAAAATTCAACACTTTTGTTAAAAAGTTATCCTTTTTGGTTGAAAAGTCAACAATTTTGTTAAAAAATTATTCTTTTTTGGTGGAAAATTAAACTGTTTTATTGAAAAATCAATTATTTCGAGGAAAATTTCCTTTCATAAATTGTAATTTCATATTTTGGTGAGGAGAATTGAACTAAAATCTTTTTGGATGAAAATTCTACTATTTTCTTGTGGTTGAAAATATGCCTTTATTATTTAAAAATTCATCTTTCTTAGTAGACATCTTATCTTCCTTAGATAAATATGAAACTATTTGGTTGAAAATTCAGCATTTAAAAAAAAAGTTATTCTCTTTAGTTGAAAATTCGTCTTTTTGTGTTGAAAACTCAGATATCTTCGTAAAAATTAACTTTTCTTTCGTCAATGAATCAAATATATTGTTTGAAAAGTTTATTTGAACCTCTTTGTTAAGCAATAATTTTTTTCAGAATCTTTATTTATTTCATTCCATTGGTTTAAAGTGAAACTATTTTGTTGAAAACTGATCTCTTTTAAGTGACAATTGAACTTCTTGGGTAAAAGTTGAACTACTTTGTTGAGTTCTTTTGAATGAAAGTTTATCTCTTTGACTGAAAATTAAACGAATTTTTTTAGATTTAATGTTTTTACTGAAAATGCATATTTTCTGGCTAGAAAACAAATTTTTATGCAGAAAATTTGTCTTTTGGCTTGAGGATTCAATAATTCGGATGAACTTTCTTTTCCTTCATGACTGAAATATTTCGATTTTTTGAAAATTCTGCTTTTTGTTGTTAAAATCCAGAAGAAAATGAATTTAATTTCTGTTCGTTAAAATTTCAACTATTACACTTTCTTGTTGAGAATTTATCTTTTTAGGTTGAAAATTCAATTATTTTCTTGAAACCCTAAGTGTTTTGTTAAAAAATTATCTTTGATGCTGGAAAAATATTTTTTTGTTGTTTAAAATAAACAAATTGAAAATTATCATATATTTATCTGAAATATTTTTGTATTCCTTTTATTAAAAAGCCTATTTCAAAAATATTGCAAGATTAAAATGCTGGTATTTGAATGTTAAGTGTCAGAAAAAATAAAAATTGGATAAGGAAAAATCAGGGTCCTTTTATTTATTATTTTACTAATCGAGGTATATTTTAATATGAAAAAATCCTATTATTCTCAAGTCCCATATCTTATTATTATTATTTGTGAAAACCATAAATTACTTACAGTATAAGGGTGGGGGGGGGGGTAGAAATATTTTGTGGCGGTTCCTTACAGGGTGGGTGATAGGGTGGGTGGGCCCATAATCTGTTAAGTGATTTAGGTACCCTTATTATAAATTAAATCAAATATTTGTAAATTAAGATATTCCATATAAATGAAATAACCACAATAAAATTTAGTAATTGTAATAACCTTGGGATTCATTCTGACTTCTTTGTGTGGAGCACCCAATTCTGTTAATGCTCTCATTAGAGCCCACATACATCGGGTTTTTCCTGAACCAGTTGGGCCCAATACCATCAGTCCATGACGTACAAGTGAAGTCTCATACAACTGAAATTTGTAAAAAAAAATAAAAGACTGTCTACAAAATTTTATTCAAAAATTAGCATTAAAAAATATCGATTGAAAGGTTAGCTACAAGTCAAGGAAATGTGGAAACTCATGGAATTAAAATGTGGTCAGGGAGAGTCAGAAAATGTCAGGGAAAACTGAACAAATTAATTATTATATTCATTATTTTGTTGAAAATGAAACATTCTTATTAAAAAGTTACGTTTTTTGGACAAAAAATTCAATTACGAGGTTGAAAGGTGTACTACTTTCTAAAGAATGCATTTTGTTGGTTAAAGTTGAACTATTTTGTTAAAAATTAATTTTTTGTCGCTCGAAATGAACTTTTTAACGGAATATTCCCCTATTCCCTTTTTTTATAATTCATCGTTTTTAGGTAATAATACAAATACTTAGTTGAAAGTTCACTTAGTTTGATAAAATTATTTTTATAGGTTCAAAGATTTCACTATCTTCTCACAGAATGTTTTTTTTTATTAAAGTTAACTTTTTAAGCTGAAAATTTAAATATTCAAGTGTAAAAAGTGTAAAAAATTCAAGTTTATGGTTTAAAATTAACTTTTTTAATTGAAACCTCATATTTTCGGGTAGAAAAATTAAACTATTTTACAAAAAATTCTTTTCTTTTGGTTAAAAATGCAACTGAATAAAAATTCATCTTCTTCGTTGAGGATTCGACTATTTCGTTGAAAATTAATCTTCATTGGTTAAAAATTCAGAATTTTAGTTAAAAATCCATTTATGTGGTTTAGAGTGTAACTGTTTTGTTCATTATTAATTTTTCAAGTCACTATTTCATATTCGGTTAAAAATTTATCTCCTTTATTTTAAAAATCAACTACTTGGTTCAAAATTTATATTTTTTATTTATTTGAAAATGGATAGAAATTTCATCTTTTTTACAGAAACGTTCTTGGTTAAAAATTAATTCTATTTTTATCCATTTAGTTTAAAAATCAACTGTTTGGTTTACAAATAGCTTTTTTGTTAAAAATTCATATTTTTGGGTGAAAAATGCAACTAGTTTATAGAAAAATAATTTTTTGACTAAAATTTTCACTTTTCTTTTTCGGTTGAAAATATAACTTTCCTATTTTAAAATTCAAATATTTGATTGAAAATATCCCTTTTGGATGGAAAATTCGTCCGTTTGGATTCAAATTCCCCTATTCGGTTAAAAAATGAGCTCCATCGTAAAAAATAATTTTTTTTTATTCATCATTTTTGTTTGAAATTCACGTCATCTGTTGAAAATTAAACTATTTAGTTGAACTTTTTAATGCTTTATTAAAAATTAATTTTATTGATGGAAGATTACATTTTTTGTTGAATTTTTTGTGAATTAAAAAAACAACATTTTTTTCCCCTAATTTTTATTGAAAATTCACTTCATCGGATGAAAATAGAACTTCTTGTTTCAACGTTTTACTGATTTATTAAAAAATTATTTTATTAGAGAAAGGTTTAATTTTTTTTTAACATTCGTCTTTTTTAATCATCTTTTTAAAATAGCAATTCAATTATTCCGTTGCTGGTTCAAAATGTATCCTCTTGATATAAAAAATTAATTATTGCGTAAAAAAGTATTTTAAAAAAGTCTTAAAAATTCTTTAAAATTTGCACTTTTTTGTCAAAAAAATGATTTTTTTTGTAAATATTAATATTAATATTATATATCTTAATATTCAATTTTATTCAAAATTCTTATTTTTTGTGTTAAAACTTCATGTTTTTAGTAAAAAAATTCTACCTTTGGTTTAAAATTACCTTTTTTTATTACAAATTCATATTTTCAGGTAAAAAAAAAATTCAGGTTAAAAATTAATCTCTTTGATTGGAAATGCGACTATTTCGTTAATCATAATGTTTTAAACTGAAAATTTAAATATTTCATATTCGGTGGAAAAATTATCTTCTCTATTGTAAAAATCAAATATTTAGTTCAGAATGTAGATGCCTCATTTAAAAAATAAAATTTTTTTTCATTCGTTTTTTTTATGCAAAATTAATCTTTTTGCAGAAACTTTCTTTGTTGTGAAGTTGTTTTTTTATTGAAAATTTACCTCTTCCGTTGAAAATGAAACTGTTTGGTTGAAAGTGTTACTGCTGCATTGAAAATTAACTTTAATGGCAGAAGATTTAATTTTTGTTGTGAATTACTTTTCTTTAAATCATATTTTCTCATTAAAATTTCTTCTATCCCATTTTTGGTTGAAAATTTATCCTCTTCATTTAAAAAATTAACTGTTTGGTAGAGAAAGTATAAATAAATTTTTTAAACTTAAATATTTCATTAAAAATTAATCTATTTTGTTCAAAATCAAGCATTCTGTCGAAAATTGAACTATTTTATTAAACGCTAATTTTTTCGTGTGAAAATTTAACTAATTTGTTCAATATGAACAGTATAGGAAAAATTAAAAAAAAATTGTCTGGGATTTTTTAATTTGGAATTTGGTAGGAACCCTAAATAAAATCATACTTGAATAGCTTTTAAATTCCATTCGGGGTGATTCATAATTCCGAGGAGGACTGTGGCATTAGCAATTGCTTTTTGTAAATCTTTGTAAGACTGTACTGATAATTTAATTCCTGGAAACATGTCCTGGATAAGAGAAATAAAAAGTGGCTCGTCTTCATCGACCAGTTTCGATAAATTCATGTCCCTTTGAACAAAATTCAATTTTAATATTTATTTTATATTTGAACTTTTTGTTATAATTTGTATTACACTGGAACCTGGATTTTTGTAAACTGGATTCATGTATTTCTAGAAATTATGACCTTCAGGCGTGAGGAAGAGCTCTCAGAGCATTAAGGAGAAATTATTCAGGAAGCCCTAACTGTTTACGTTTAGCTTCCCTCAATTTGTGACGAAGCATTCTGCTGGACAGGCCCGATCCGTGCACAAATACAGATTCCAGTGTATTTTAAAAAAAATTTCTTCAAAAAAATAAATCATTTTGTTGAAATAAATTTTACCTTAAGACTCTCATTAAGACGGTTTCTTCAGATTCTCCAGGATGTTCCCGCTTTTGGGCACCCATTGTTCGTAAACATGATAAAATATTTCTCAGACCAAAATCATAATGGACTTGCTTACTAAGTTGCTCTTCACAAAGTTTATAGAGCGTAAAAAATTTTCCTGAGAGGAGAATATTTTCTTTAAATCCAGAAGCTGCGAGTTTCACTCTCATAATTATCTGTTATTAAAAATGAAAAATAATAAACATTTTATTTTAAGAATACAATTCGTCTAAGAAATTAAGACTTCGTCCATAAACTACGTTACTAATTTCAGGAAAGAGGGTGATTTTTCACTAAAATAGGGTTATAATGAAGTTATAATATATAATATATAATATTATAATATATAATATAATATAATTATAATATAATTTTATAATATAATATTTTATAATATATGGTATAATATATGGTTATAATATATGGAACACTTTAAATTACTAAGATTTCAAGAGGTAATATATATTAAATTTTTAAAAATCAAATTTATTTTCTAATCAGTTAAAGAGGAATTTTAAATAAAATACATGGATTATGAAGTTATAAGTGATACATTTTTAACACAAATTTCTCACCAAAATTTTTTTTAAATTTTCAAGCAATGGATGGGCCTATACTCTGTTACGTAATTTCAACAATGTAATTGAATTTTCATTTAAAATATTTGAATTTTGAGCAAAATTTTCAACCAGAAAGATGAATTTCCCAGCAATGAAATTAACTTTCTATAAAAATAGGAATTTTTGATAAAATACATCAACTTTCAACAAAGTTCTGGAATTTCAAAGCCAAAAGAGCGAATTCTTTAAGAAATAATTAAACTCTCAACGCCAAAATATGATTTTTTCACAACAAACTTAATTTTCTGCCAAAGAATTAAATTTTAAACAAATTAGTTAAATTTATTACAAAAATATTAATTTTCAAACGAAAAAGGATGCATTTTTAAATAAGAAGATAATTTTCCACAAAAAAGACGAATGTTACAAAAATACATGTATCTTCAACAGGAAAAGATTAATTTTCAATAAAAATATAAATTTTCAATCAAAAGTGGAATAGCTACATCTTTACTTTAAAAAATTAATTATCAACCCAATAAAACAAAAAAATTTGTAACAAAAAAGTTACGTTTTTCACAAAACAAATGAATTTTCAATTTAAGTAATGAATCAGAAAAAATTATTTTTCAACAAAACTTTTTAACCCAAAAGATATTTTTTTACCCAAAAGAATAATTTTCTAAAAATCGAACAGTTCAGTTTTAAATCAGGGAGATGAATATAAGAAAAATATGAATTTGAACAAACTATTGTTCAATATTTAACCAATAAATTCAGTTTTCAATAAAAAATTTAACTCTTAATTAAATAGTTAAATTTTTCACCAAAAGAGGAACTTTCCATCAAAAAGATTATTGTCCTGGAAAAAACAGTAGTTTTCAACAATTTTAGACCAAAAAGAACGAATTAAAAGAAACTACGATTTTTCAACTAAAAAATATCAATTTTCAACAAAAATATAAATTAAAAAAAAATACATTGACAGATACAAAATTAAATTGTCAACCAAAACAAAATGAATTTTCAACCACGGATGAATTTTTAACTACGTTTTTTCAGAAAAGAGATCTTCTCCTTTAGCTCCGCTGGGAATCGAACCTCAGAACTTCCGATTGCCGAACTTCGATTCCTTGTAGAATTTTTAAAGGAATAGTTATATTTACAGCTAAGGAGCTGAATGTAAAAAAATATGAATTTGGAACAAACTAGGTCAACTTCAACTATATAGTTGAATTTTCAACTAAAAAAGATGAATTTTTATCAAAACAGTAGGGTTTTTAAACTAATAGTTCAATGTTATTTTAACAAATTGATTCTCAACAAAAAATTTCAACAAAATATTTACATTTTTAGGAAAAAATAATAAAATTTTCAACTAAATACTAGAATTTTGAACCAAATTAGATTAATTCCGAACCTAAAAATATAGTAGTAAATCTTTTAACTAAAAGTAATTGATTTTTTTTGTCGTTTTCTATTAATTTATTTATGATTTAAGTGAAAAAAATTTCAAAACGATAAAAGGTGGAGAAAGTGAAATTTTCTTAAAAACAGAGAAAAAAATAAGATTTTTGTAAAAATTATTATCCTAGATCTGATGGCTTACGCAGTTTCTCAGCACGGGAGGCGAGAGGTGGATGCGACTCTTGCCTGAAAAATACCAGCAGCTTAGCGGAAAGGAGCAGTGCGCGAGTACTCAGATGGAGAGATTGCGCAATTTTATGAATTCCAATGGCAAACGGTTTAGGTGGCCGTCACTCCACAACCCATTTAATCAACTAAAGTTTCTAGAGTAACCCCCCCCCTCAAATTGGTAACATATTTTAAGGATGGACTCTTATTATTTGCACCTGTCTGTCCGGAACCATCATGGCCACAGTTCTAAATTGTATTTTCAAATTTTCGGGCAATTCTTGTCGACCCGCGTATCCAGGATTCATTGTTATAAATATTCCAAATTCATAGTCAATAGGATATGTTTCTCCATCACTTTCGTAATAAAAATAGTTTAATTACGTTTTATTTTATTAATTATTAAAGCATGAAGAGAAATGAATAAAATTATTTTTTTGTATTATTTTGAAAATTTTTACCTAAAGTGAAATGAGGTTTTCTTTTCTCTTCTAGTATTCAAAACAATTGCAATTTGTTGAGCAGCTACTGATAAAACGGGGAGATCAATTCGATTGAATTCGTCGAAACAGCCCCATGCTCCAGATTGGGCCAGTCCCTATTAAAAAATTTTTAAATATTTTTTTAGTTTCTATTTTCACTAAAATTGATAGGGAAAGGAGATTTTTATAATTGAACCTTAAATATTCTTCCGAGACCTCGAAAATCCATTTGATCAGAGCAGTTGAATACAACAACATATTTTCCAAGCGCTTTACCCATATCCTTGACTGTTTCCGTTTTCCCAGTACCAGCAGGACCAGCCGGAGCACCTCCAAAATTCATTCCTAAAATTTAAAAATATATCATTTTTCTACGATTCTTGAAAAAATTTAAAAAGATTTTTCAAGATTTTCGAAGAAAAATCGAAATTTTAACCAAAATATCAATTACACCAGCACAAAAAAAAGTGGTCTGCCCGGCCGACTACAACAACATATCTATATATTTTTGGGGATGCTGATTCCGAATCCAAGTTCCAAATAACCGAGTATGCTCATTTTTTTCGAAAAACGCAAAAATAAACGTAAGAATGACGAAAACAGCTATTTTTCGTGTATATTTTGGCAAAAAAATGTTTTTTACGCCCGGTGGTCTTGATCAACATACCTATATGCTTTTGGGGTCGCTGAATCCGAGTTCCAAATAACCCAGTTGGCTCATATTTTTGCGAAAAACGCAAAAAAAGTTATTTTTCGTGTATATTTTTGCAAAAGAAAACATATTTTCTTACCAGTTGGAGTTACCCAGCATATCTATGTGTTTTTATAGTCGCTGAATCCGAGTCATAAGGAAACCTCCCACAAAAATAAAATTCCTGAATAATAAAATTCCCGAAATTATAAAATTGTCGAAATATGAA
>JAWWLR010000149.1:5217301-5230881 GCA_035041075.1 Acraspis erinacei | reverse complement strand
ACTTTTCAGAAATTTACCAAGTTCAGAAATAGAAATTTCAGGAATTGATTCATTTTTTAATTGAAATTTAGGTGAATCTACTGATCTTAAGAATTTGGAAACTTCAGAAATTTATTAATTTCGAAAATTTTAAATTTCATCATATTGTTAATTTTGTGAATTAGAAATTTCAGGACGTTAATAATTTCTTAATTGAAATCAGAAATTTATTAATTTTGGAAAATTAATAATATTCTGGGAATTTGAAATTTACAGGAATTTACGAATTTCGAGAATTTAAAGCTTCAGAAATTTATTAATCTCGGGAATTTCAAATTTACGGACTTTAGTAATTACATATTTAATTGAAATTCCAGAAACTCACTAATTTTTAAATTGAATTTTGAGAAATTTACTAATTTCAGTGATTGAAATTTTCCGAAATTAGTGAATTAAAATTAAATTAATTAAAATAAATTTTTTTAGTAAATTTGGGGATAGTTGAAATTCCAGAAATTTACTGATTTCAGAAATTCATTAATTTCGTCAATTTTAAAACTTCAACAAATTACTAATTTTGAGAATTTTTGTGAACATGAAATAATTTACCTATGTTACCAATTTTCGGATTGAAATTTGGGGATGTTGAAATTCCAGAAATTTATTAATTGGAAAGATTAGAAATATCGAGAATTTACGGGTTTTAGGAATTAAAATGTTCTGAAAATTACTAGTTGCGGGAATTTTAAATTTCCTAAATTTATTAATTGCCTAATTAATATTTCAGAAATTCTGTAATTTTTAAATTTAATTTTTCCGGAAGGTACTCATTTCTTAATTGAAATTTCAGAAATTTACTAATTTTTTAATTGATTTTTCAGAATTTTACTGATTTCAGAATTTTTTACCTTCAGAATGTATTCATTTCGTGAATTTGAAATGATTAATTTCGGAAATTTGAAATTTCAGCCAATTTCGAAAATTTTGAAATTTTATTAACTTGAAATTTCTGCTTATTACTAATTTCTGGATTGAAATTTGGGGAAAGTCGAAATTCCAGAAATTTATTAATTTCGGAAATTTACGGATTTCAGGAATTGAAACATTCAAAAATTTATTAATTACGAAAACTTAACAAGTTAAGGAATTTACGAATTTCGTGAATTTAAAACTCTAGAAATTTATTAATCTCGGGAATTTGAATCTCCGGAATTTAGTAATTACTGAATTGAAATTTCAGAAATTCACTCATTTTTAATTTATTTTATCAGAAATTTAATAATTTCGTGAATTTTAAATTCTGAGAAATGGGAATTCACTGCCACTTTTCGATAGAAAAACAAGATTATCACGTTTTTAATTCGACGTATCCATTCGTTACCGCTTCATGTCGCGTTTGGGCGGAATACCGTGCCAAGTCACATTTGGGCAGTGTACTTTGACAGTGTACCCAGTTGCTTTTAGGTGGTGTGCAGTTCCATGCCTTATGCTTAAGTAAACTGGACAAATGACAAATACGGGAACCAAATTCGATAGAAATGTACACCGCCTAAACACGACTTTGAACGATCTGGAATGGAGGCGTGGAATCACTATCAACGAAAAAGTTGTATAAAAAAAAATCTTCTTTTAAAAAACTATGTAGAAATATTAATGATTTTCCTAGAAGGTAATTTTTCACCTGTAAAACAGAGTTGTCTATGAGTGACAAAAGATCAGTGTCCGGAGAAGCAAGGGTTTGTAGACCTTGTGAAATCACAGATCCAACAGAAAATCGGTGCACTTTCAGCAAAGTGTTTAGCCAATTTTCAACCCCACCTGTGCAAATAACGTCTTTCTCAAGTGCAATTTGCTCTCCCTCACGAGAATACATTTTTACGATCCTATCGTATTCTTTGTCGTGAAATTCTAACTGTAAAATAAAAAAAATATATTTATTTTTTAGTCAAAATTAAATATTTTTTCAGACAAGTTATTTTCGTTTTCTTACTTTACCAATGTTATCGAAGAAGCCGTCAAGATATTTTGTAATCGTATGAGAATCAGCTGCCTGTCCTAAAATTTCCAATAAACTCGGATCGGATATAAAACAAAATCTTGGGAAAATGACTCTTTTCGTTTCCAAATATCTGTTTATTTAAAGCAAATGAAAAATGTTTATTGTAAAATTTTTTAAAAATAAAGTAAAGAAAGTATATGTGAAATCTAAATTTAAAAAAGATCATTTTTAACCAATAGTTGAAGTTTCAAGACGAAAGATGAATTTTTCAACAGATTCATTTTTGACTACCAGAAATTAAATTTTTTACAGAAGTGCTGAATTTTCTACAAAATAGTTTGATTTTAAAAACCCTAAAATATATTTGAATTTTGAAAAAATGGACCTTCTACCAAGAAGATTTCTAACAAAAAACATGAATTTTTAACAAATTAATTTAACTTGGATCCAAAAAGTTGAATTATTTTACCAAAGGATATTAATCCTCAAAAAAATTAAGTGGTTGATATCTGAATGAAAAAATGATTTTAAGTATAAATAAAAAACAGTTGAATTCATCAAAGAAAAATTATTGAAATTTTTTATTTTTTTAGTTTTAAATAAAAAGGATAATTTTTTTACTTGAAGTGTAATATTTAAATTTTAGTCCAAAAAGTTAATTTTCAACTAAATTGAATTAAATTTCAACAATACATGTAAAATTTCAGCAGAACAGATGAATTTTCAAGCGGGAAGATTAAATTTATTTTAAAAAAAGATGGATTTTCAACCAAATAGTTGAATTTGAAACCCAACGGAAATTTATTATAAACTAAAAATGTAATGCGTAATTGAGAATTTAAAAAAAGACTTTTTTAAATTAAAAAAATCTGAACCTGAAAATATGAATTTTCAACCCCAAAAAAAATTATTTTAAGTCAAATACTTGAATTTTCGGCAAAATATATTAATTGTGAACAAAAATAATAAACATAGAATGAAAAAAAAATAATTTTCAACAAAGTATTTCAACTAGATATTTTAATAAGGAATATATTTTTATTTTAAATAAAAAACAGTTGAATTGGTCCAACAAAGATAAATTTTCAACTGACAAAGATATAATTTTAACTAAAAACGAAAATGTTACATTTTGAGTTCAAAGAACTAATTTTTTACAAAAAAATTTAACTTTAAACTAAATAGCTCAATTTGCAAGAAAAGAGATGAATTTTAAACAAAATAGTTAAATCTTTAAACAACAAAATTAATTTTTAACCAGTTGCATTTCAGACGATATAAAATTAAGTTTATAACAAAAAGTGGAATTTCTTACAAAATATTACATTTTGTAAACCATAAAATATTAAATTCTGCAAACCATAAAATATTAATTTTTAACAAAAAAGTAAATTTTGAACCAAACAAATAAATTAGCTACCAAGAAGATTAACTCTGTGCCAAAATAAACGATTCTTGAACGAAGTAGTTACATTTTCAACAAAAGAGATAAATTTTCAACTCAAAAGGTGCAAGTTAAAAAAATTAATGATTACAAAGTATTAAAAATTTTAATCAATACTTTTAATTTTAAATAAAAAACTGTTGTATTTATTTTTGAAAGATACATTTTTGGATCAAAATTGAATATATAAATTTGTACTACAAAATAATTGTTACTATAAAACTAGTTGTTAACCAAATATTTATATTTTAAGCAAAAATAAATCTTTTTATAAGGAAGTCGTTTTATTTTTATAACCATCAAATATTAATTTTCAACAAGAAAGTAAAATTTAAAACAAATAGATAAATTTAAAACTAAAATGATAATTCTTCAACCTACAAAATTAATTTTTAACTTAGCAGTTGAATCTTCGACCAAAAAAGATTAAATCTCAATGAAAAATGTAATAATCGATATTTTAATAAAGAAAGATTTTTTTAATAAAGAAAAGTTAATATTATTCAAGAAAGAATTTTTTTTAACAAAATGGTTGAATTTTTAACTAAGAAGGAGAAATTTTCAACATAAAATAGAATATTTAAATTTTATGTAAAAAGATGTAACTTTAAACGAAACAGTTGAATATTTATACAGATAGGGGAATGTTCAACCAACAAGAAATTTTTTTACAAAACGAATTTTTAACAAAGTAGTTGAACTTAAATCAAATTGTTGAATTATAAAAAAAGGAATTTTAAACGAAAAATGTAATGTGTACTTGGTATTTAATAAAAATTATTAAAAATAAAAAAACAGTTATACTCATCAAAAAAAAAAAATTTAACCAGTTGCATTTTAAACCAAAAAAGATTAAGCTTTTGCCAGCAGATTCAAGTTATTAACAATAAAGTTAACTGTTAACTAATTAGTTGAATTTTCAAGAAAATATATGAATTTTCTACCACAAGGATTAATTTTCTAAGAAAAAAACAATTCTTGTCGAAATTTTTCTAGAAAAGAAAAAAGCTTGAATAAAAAAAATTAATTAATTAGTAAAAATAAACTTTGAATTCTTAAGTAAAATCATGAGTAGTAGTTAAATTTTTAACCATGTAGTTAACTCAATTCTGCACGAAAAATGTAATAGTTGCTATTTTAATAAAAGAAAACTTTAATTTAAAATGACAAACAGTTGCATTTATCTAAGAAATGTAAATACTCAACTTAAAATTGAATAAAAAAATTATAGAAAAATTAATTCCTAGCCAAAAAAGTTAATTTCATACGAATAGACTATTTTTGAACCAAATAAATGAATTTTCTCCCAACAAGTTTAATTCTCTACGACAAAGAACTAATCTTGAACGAAATAGTTACAGTTTCAACCAAAAATATGAATCTTAAATGAAAATGATAAATTTTTAAGCGAAAAATTAATTTTTAATAAAAAATGTAATATTTGATACCTTCATAAAAGATAATTTCATTTTTAATCAAAAACAGTTGAATTCTTTCAAGAAATATAAATTTCCAGCATAATATTGAATTTCTAATTAAAGCAGATAATTATGAAATAAAAATGAAAAGTTAAATTTCAAGTTAGAAAAATTGATTTGCAAAAAAAGTTTCAACCACTTTCATTATCAACTAAAAAGATCAACATTTTAACAAAAGTGTCGATTTTTCTATAAAATAGTAAAAATTTCTTTTCACCTGAAATAATGAATTTGCAACAAATGGTTTAATTTCAAACAAAATAGTAAAATCTTTAACCAAATAAGTTTATTTCCTACCAAGAATATTAATTTTCCAGAAACTAAATAAATCTTTAAAAAAAATTTAATTTTCAACAAATAATGTAGTACTTGATATTTTAATGCAAAGGGATTTTAATTTCTTATAAAAAGATTCAATTAGTTAAAAGAAGACGAATTTAAAAAAATATAGTTTACTCAATCTTAGATTTTCCAATAGGCACGTCTTTTTTATTAAAAAATTTAAAGAGGCGACCTTTATTTTAAAAATGCTCCAGAAAGCATTTTTTTAAATTAGTTTTTATATAATTTTTAAAGTTTCTTACCCACTGAGTGATTTTTGACAGGATTCTAACTGTTCTAATAAAAATGGCAACATTTGACCCATTGTTTCATCTCCAGTGCAGGTTTCCACTGCATTCAATTTTTCATGTGCATGATGCATCAATTTCACCCAAGATTCATCAATATTCTACGAAAAAAAAATTCTATATTTTTATTCTGTAGATTAAGTAGGTAAGTCCGGCACACAGTGGGGCCAAAAAATATCCGTGGACAAATGGATTTTCAGAAGACAATTATTATCAGATTTTAAATTATTTTTAAAATGAAAATTAATAAAATTTCGCATTGTACTGTCATGGCCGATTTCTAATTTTTTGTTTATTTGATAACAAAAATGAAAAAACGAAATTTGGACTTTTTAAGTGTACCCATTTTTTAAAAATGCTTTGATTCAATCAAAAATACCTAAAGAAACTTTAAGCAACTATCCTGAAAAGATATCCACTAGCATTGCAAAAGTTAAAAAATGTATTTAATTTGTTATAAAAAAAATAAGTGAATGAAAATGGTTTTGTTGGGCATTGGCGGAGATTCGCCACTTCATTCGCACTAAATTTAAACAATTTATGGATAAAAAGAGTTTTTTAATTGAATTAATAAAAGTTAATAAATAATTTATTATTTGAAAAGCAATGTTTATAAACAAATATCTATATTAGGTATTTTTAAGAAGAATAAATAACGTTTTTTATATGGAATCGATAAAATATTACTTGGAAATAAAACCTAAGTATAATATTTGGCCTCCAAATCGAAATTAACAATTTTTTAAACTACCTTAATTAACAAAGTCACTATTTGTCTATTTCTGCAGCTACAAATTTGATTTTTTGACGCAATTAACTGTAAATAATTAATTAATAAATTTTTAAGAACATTTTGATGACAGTGAACAATGTATTATTGTAAACAACAGTTGTTTAAACAATATTGTATCATTTTATATATTTATAAATAAAATACCGCTTTTTTCACGCAATTAACAGCCAGTTATTTAGCATTGGTTTTTTGCTATGATGCGATGACATTTGATAATTATTTAACCGAACTTAATTAACAAATGCATTATTTTGCTATTTTTCTGCAGATAAAGTTGTATTTTTGTGTGTACTAAACTGTTAATAACATTTTTTTTAATTTTTGGAATAGTTTATAAACCGATTCACTATTTTTATTTTTAATAACAATTTAATTAGCGTAGCTTTAACGGTATATAATGCTAGATTTTTACCAGTATTTCCCAGGTTAGAAAATTATCATGAAATCAAATGTCGTTTGCAAATGCATTAGCCGAGAAAAATTTATTTACTACATTTTCAATAAAAATAAAAATAGTGGATTGTTATCAAACTATCAAGAAAAGTGTTATTCAGAGTTGATTAAATACATAAAAAAATAAGTTTAATTACTGAAAAATAGCCAAATAATGGATTTGTTAATTAAGGTTGGTTAAACAATTATCAAATATTATCGATTCATATAAAAAAAATCATTGCTAAATAACCGGCTGTTAGTTCCATGAAAAAGTGGTATTTTTTATAAATATATAAAATGATAAAAATTTATTTTAAAAACTGTTATTTACAATAATCAATTCTTCCTGGTAATCAAAATGTTCTTAAAAATTTAGAAGTTAGTTATTTACAGGTCAGTGCATAAAAAATCAAGTTTGTAGCTCCAAAAATAGCCAAATAGTGAATTTGTTAATTAAGGCTGTTTAAACAATTATTAACTTTCATTTAATAACCAAATATGAAACTCAGGTATAATTTAAAATGAATATAAAATCGATTGCACAGAAAAAACTGTATTTATTCTATCAAAAATACCTGATATGGATATTTGTTTATAAAACTTGCTTTTAAAACAACAAATTATTTATTTTTCGAGATTTAATGCTTTTGATGTAATGGCAGAAAGGTTTTATTGATATCATATTTGAAGAATTTTAGAAATAAAAAAAATAATAACGAACGTATTGCGTAATATTATAAATAGTTATAAATAAATAAATTTCGAAAATCGCTCTTTTTCCGAAAGAATTCATTTTTGAACAGCGTATTAAATAAATCAGAACAAAAATTGTTATTTTAGAGTTTTTGGGTTCGCTAGTTATGAATCCGGAACCAGATTTGCAAAATACAAAATGGCGTGTCCAATATTGCGGACGAGTTTTAAAAAAAATGCATTTTCATGAAACTTGAAATTTGGTGTTTTTTGGGGTCTCTCATAACGAATCTGAAGTCAGATTTTAAAAGTTCAACATGGCGGATCCAAAATGGTGGACGAATTTTAAAACTCGCCCGCCATATTGGATCCTTCATTTTTAATTTAGTAAATCTGGCTCTGGATTCGTAATCATAGACCTTAGAAACTTCGGAGTTACAAGTTTGATGAAAATGCAACAACTTTAAAAAAAATTGTCCACTATTTTCGATCCGCCATTTTGAATTTTGAAAATCTTACTTCTGATTCGTGATCAGTGACCCCGAAAGTCTTCTAAGGTGTATGTATATCTAAAATTATTTGGATAGAAAAATGTATGCCGCAAAGGGATACATAAACAAAAAATTAACCAACCGATGCTAACTGCGGCTTAGGTCTAAGCGCGCATTTTTTATATTTAAAAAAGCGGCTTCACGTGAAAACTCGCCTAATTGTGTGTGATAAAGCCTTAAGCTCTTTTTTCCCTGGAAAAATTCCAAAAAAAATTCAGATTTTTTTTTCATGTGCAGCGAGCGGAAAATCGACATTTTTGCCCTAGGGCCGAAAACAGTTAAAGAAGTTTGCCTCAGATCGAAAAAATATAAAAAGGTAAAAAAGTTAGTATTTTTAAAAGAAATAATAAACGGCGTGCCTTTGATGACAATTTAAGTATTTTTATTAAATTAAAAAAAATCCTTTAAGAAATCGAAAGTTGCGCGCTAAGCCATAAGCCTGAAACACTTAGCCCACGACTTTTTTCAGACGTCTTTCGAGTTGCGTGAATTTGATCAAATATCAACTAAACTTTTGCTCACAGACAATTGCTTCTTTGGAGAAAATTTTAGTTTAAATATAATTGTCTTCCTTATAAAAATATATATTATTAATAAAGTAATTGAAAAACATTATAATAAAAAAGTATGAAATATTGCGAAATTCTTTTCAAATTTTCTTTTTAATTTTTTTAAAATTTCTTTTAAACGTACGTTAAATCGTTTTGCTTCAGCAGGTAATTGTTTTGAAATATCACCTCCGATAAAAACGGCTTCAAGGTAAGCCCACAGACTTTGGACATTCAACCACTTAGCCAATATTTCCGAAGTATTGCTCAATTTATTTTGCCACAATTGAATTTCTTTTTTAAAGTGCATATTATATCTGAAATTAGAAATAGTAAATTAAGCATATTCTATTTAAAAAAATTATAACAGACTTCACAAGAGGAAATAGGGTGATTTTTAACGAAAATAGGCGAAGAATTACAAAAGACTTCATTTTTCAAGTTAAAAAGTCGAATGTTTAAAAAAATATTTTACTTTTAAAGCCCAAAAGATTAATTTTGAATAGTCATGTAACTTTCAGCAAAGATAGATAAATTTTTAACAAAAAACTTCCGTTTTTTTTACCAAATAGTTAAATTTTTAACTTTTATTGTAAAAAGAAGAATTTTCAAGCTACATTCTGCAAAGCTAACTTTTCAACCAAATGATTCGATTTTCGAACAAAAAAATGAATCTTCAACAGATAACAAATTAAATGAAACCAAATAAGTAAATTTTCAAACCTGAAAGAAGAATTTTTCAGAATAGATAGGAATAGTAAAGAAAACACTTAATTCTTAATAAAAAATATGAATTTTCATTATAAAATCTGACTTTTATACCGAAAGAAAAATTTTCATTTCAAAATGATGAATTTTTTATCCAAAAAAAGAAACGCTAAACCAAAATATAAAAATAGATTTTTTCTTAAAAATAAATAACTTTCAACCAAAAAATAAGAATTTAAGAAGTATATTTAAGAAGTTAAAGTATCAATTCAGAACGACTAATTTTTGGTCTAAATAGACGAATTTAGAAAAAAAGTTGAATTTTCAACCCGAAAAGGTGAATTTCAAAAAAATATTTGAATTTTCACCAGAATAATTAAATTTTTAACCAAACAGTAATTTTTAACCAAAAGAGATGAATTCTAGACAAAAATAAAACAGAATAAACTTTGAAATAATAAGATGACTTTTTCTATTCGAAGATAAACTTTCAATTCCAAAGGACGAATTTCTTATAAAAAAATTCAAAGATTAAACTAAAAAGTTGAATTTTCGAATAAAATATTTTTTTAATTTTTAATTTTTATGAAAATAGTTCAATTTTTAGCAGTACAATGAACTTTCTAACCAAATACTTGGAAAAAAAAATTATTTGTGACTAAACATTTTTAAAGTTTTAAAATTTGTAATTTTTAGCCAAATATAGTTGATTTGTCAACAAAAAAATCGATATAAATCGAAAAGAATCGATAATGTTTAACGATAATGTTTAACGAAGCAGTTGCATTTTTGAATGAAAATATAATATTTTAATTAAATAGTGAAATTTTCAACATAAAATTTAAATTTTAAAAAACTAAAACGATGAACCTGATAACAAATATGATTCTTCTATCCAGAAGTAATAATATTTAAGAAAACAATTGAATCTTACAATTGGACAAAAACTATGAATTTTGTACTACATAGTTAAACATTTTAAAATAACCAGAATTTTCAAGGAAAATCTTCATTCTTAACGATAAATATTATTTTTATACCAAAAGATGAATTTTCAATCCAAAATGATAAATTTCCTATTAAAAAATACTAATCTTTGACAAAACATCTGAATTTTCGAAAAAAAAAATAACTTTTTAACAAAGTAGTAAAAATTTCAAAAAATTATGAAATAAAAAAAATAGTTGGATTAAAACAAAAAGAAACTGACCCTCAAAAGCCTTTTTGAAATTTAAATGAATTAGTACAATTTTTTAATCAAAAGGGCGAACTGTTTAGAAAACACTAGAATTTTCGACAAAAAAACTTCATTTATAACAATAAAAAATACTTTTCAATAAAAAGCTGAATTTTCAATCTAAGAATATGGATTTTCAACAAAAAATTTGAATTTTCGAATAAAGAGATAACTTTTTAACAAAATAGTTGACCTTTCAATAAGATAATTGAATTTTCAAAACAGCATTTGAATTAAAAAAAAAAGAATTACCTGAAAAAAATGGTTGAATTTTTAATTTGTTAGTGAATTTTTATGGAAAAACACTAATTGTTTACAAAACACTAGAATATCCAACAAGAAACATCATTTTTAACAAAAAAAAATTAATTTTATATCAACAAAAGTATTTCCCATTGCAAAATACAAACTTTCAACAAAATAATTGAACTTCCAACAAAATTATTAAATTGTCAACGAAGTTGTTGCATTAAAGAAAAAATAATAACTGAAAAAATTGTTCAATTTTTATTCAGTTAGTATACTTTTTATGCCAAGAAGGTGAATTGTTTACAAAACATAAAATTCACAAATAAAAAACGTCTATTTTAACGAAAACAGATTAATTTTCTATGAAGAGATGAATTTTAAATTCAAAAAGGTGAATTTTCTATCTAGAAATATGGATTTTTAACAAAACTTTTGAATTTTTGAATAAAAAGTTTAATTTTCACAAAAAAAATTAACTTTTGAATAAAGTAATTACATTTTCAACGAAGTGGTTTAATTAAAAAAAACGAATTACCTGAAAAAAGGGTTAAATTTTTAATATGTAGTTAGTATGGCAAAAACAAGAATTGTTTACAAAACAATAGAATTTTCGAATCGAAAGATACCCTTTTAACAAAATAGTGGAACTTTCAGCAAAATTATTAAATTTGCAACAAAGTATATTAAATGAATTAAAAAAAGAAGAAAATAAAATTCGAAAAAATTATTGAATTTCAAATCAATTATTCCAATTTTTTAGTCAAAAGACGAATTGTTTAGAAAACACAAGATTTTTCAACAAAACGCTCTATTTATAACCAAAAAAGATTATTGACTTTGCAATAAAATAATTAAATTTTCATCTGTGTAATTGACTTAAAAAAAGTTACCTGCAAAAAATGGCTAAATTTTTAATCAGTGTAATTTTCATGTCAAAAACACAAATTGTTTACGAAACACTGGAATTTTTTAAATAAAACAAATAAAAGCATTTTAATTTGCGAATAAAGAGATAAATTATCAACAAAATAGTTTACTTTGTATCAAAGTAATTAAATTTCATCGAAGTCGGTCAATTATAAAAAAGAAGTTTAGCTTGAATTTTTTTTTTTTAATTTTAAATCAATTATTGTAATTTTTAACGAAAAAATATGACTTTTCTATCAAAAGATGAATTTTGAATCCAAAAAGGAGAATTTGATATAATATTCAAATTTTCAACCAATAAAAATAAAAAAGAGATGAATTCTGAACCCAAAATATAATAGGAGAATTTTTAACCTAAAAAAGTTCGATTTTCTTATTGGGTTTTATTATTCGAGTTCGCAATTGAAAAAAAGAAGAGAAAAAGATTCTTAAAATCAGAGCAAAAATATTAGTTTTCAGAGAGGGGAAATAGGGGAATAGTGTGAAGTCTCTTCAAGTGGATTGCTTTAAATTTGTTTAAATAGTTTAGAAATATATATTAAATTTTTATTAATTAATTAAACTTTTAATTACCGATTAGCTATGAGTGAACTGATAATCATCAGACTGTCTTCGAGTAAAGCAATGATTTCACCAGTTTCTGTACCTTTAAGCAATAATTCTCCTCTTTGTTTAAATTGTGAAAATTGCAAATCAACAATAGCCCAATCAGCTATAACCTGCCTCAATTTGCTTTCTATTTCTCTTTCTTTTACTGCACTTATACATATATCCTGCGATCATAAAAAATTTAGTTACATATTAATTAGTTTAATTTTAAACTCTATGAAATCTTTGAGTAGATTTTTGATAAAAAGTTGACTTACTTCCACATCGTCCTTGTATTTTAACAAAGGAGCATTCATCACATCGGCCAAAGTGAATCTCTCAGATTCAATGTCAAAAATGTAGTTACAAAGTTTTGACATTCTTTCCCAGTGTCGATCTTTCATCGCTTTATTTGCCATCATTTCCAATAATGGACACGTCTCACTGAAGTCGTCAATTTTCTTTTTTAAATCTATGTAAGCTGGCCATTCCCTCATTCCTTTCGGCATTTTACGACATCTGAATATTGAAATACATTTTTAAGGAAAATGGTCTTCCCCTCCCCTCACTTCAACCTTCACTTCCCCTTCTTTTCCCTGTTCCACTTAATTTCACTTTCCATAATTTCCCTTAACTCATTTTCCCTCCCTACACATTACTCATCCCCCCTGCTATATACGCTATCTAAGCCCTCCTCCATTTTGTCTAACATCCCATACTTCCCCTGATCTCACTTTTTATACCTTTATCTTTCCTCATTTCTTGATTCCTCATCTCTCACTTCCACTGCTTCGCCTATCATCACTTTCCCTCACTTCCTTTAGTTTCTCACTTCCCATAACTTGACTTAATTCCCCACCACTTTCCCTAATACTCTGTCCTTCATTTGCCCTCTCTTCCTATACTCCATATTCCCTTATTTCTTGTCAGTTCCCCTACTTCCGATCTCAATATTCCCCCTCACTTTCCTTGTGTTCCCATCTTTCTCCCTCCTGATTCTCATTACTTCTTCCTACTCATTCACCTACTCCCCTAACCTATTTATCACTACTTTGCCTCCGATCATAATTCTCTCCTCATTTCATCTCGCTTTATTAACTTATACTGCCTTCATTTTTCCGCAATTCTTCTACTTCTCCGTCTTCTCAATTCACTTAACTTCTCCTCTACAACTGTCCCTGCCCTCACTCCGCCTACTCCTACTCACTTTATTTTCTCACTTCTATCACTTCACTATACCTAATTACTACTCACGTTCCTTAGTTCCTCTCACCTTATTTTTCCTTATTCACCTTACACCCTAATTTTTGAAACTTTCAATA
>JAWWLR010000149.1:5172357-5196744 GCA_035041075.1 Acraspis erinacei | reverse complement strand
AAGATGTTTTTTTGTTTAATACGTAAGGAATGTAAGGAAAACGATTGTAAGGAATGGAAGTCATGTAAACCCTTAGGTGACACATTATGAATAAAGAAGAAGAAAAACGAATCTTAAATCCAAAAGGACAAATTTTCAACAAAACAGTACAAATAAATAAAAAACGATAACTATTCAACAAAATAGTTAAATTAGCAATGAATTATTTTAATTGTCAGCCAAATAGTTAAATAGTACAATTTATGAGCAAACGAGGTGAATTCTTGACCGAGAATATAATAGTAGACTGCTGAATTGAAAAAAATTAACATTCAACCAAAAAAACTATTTTTCTACCAATAAATTATTTTTTATTCCAAAAGAACTAATATTGATTTAAAAAGATTAATTTTTAACAAAACCGTAGAGCTTGCGATAAAACAAGATGACTTTTTACGAAGAATGTTAAATCCTTAACCAAAAAAGACGACTTTTTTAACCAAAGTGTTAACTTTTCAACAAAATAATACAATTTTTAAAGAAATTCGATCCAAAAAGACGAATGCTAAACGAAAAACAGTCTATTTTTCGATAAAAAGGATAAATTCTTATCAAAATTGTAAAGCGATGACTTTTTAAAAAAAATAGTTAAATTTTCAACAAAATATTTTAATTGTTAAAATAAAAATAAAAATTTTAATATTTAATTATTAGAAAATTTTTCAACAATAAAAATTACATTTCTACCAAAGATGAATTATCATCTAAAAAAGATAACTTTTTGGCAAAATTGTTGAATTTTCGAAAATATCAATTGATTATCAACGAAATAGTCGAGTTTTCAAACAAAAGAGTTGAATTCTGAAACAGAAATATAATAGTAGACTTTTCTATTAGAAATAATTAACTTTTAACTAAAAAAGAATACTTTTTGCTACCACAAAATCAATTTCAACCCGCATGGACAAATTCCTTATCCAGGCGGACGAATATTTAACAAAGAAGTCCTGTTTCGGACCAAAAAAGATTATTATGGAACTAAAAATATAATTGTATATTCTTAAATAAAAAATAATTAAATTTTAACAAAAGAAAATGAATTCTAAACCAAAAATCATTTTTTTTCTACCAAAGATGAATTTTCGATTCAAAAGAACGAATTCATTTTCCAATCAAAAAGAAAAATATTTAACAAAACAGTAGAATTATTATCCAAAACTGACAATTTTTTAACAAAATAGTTCAATTTTTAGCAGAAAATTAAATTAAGATACTAATAGTAGGATTTTTTACCAAGTGAGGTGAACTTTAAGCCCAAAATACAATAGTAGATATTTTAACTGAAAAAAGTATTAACTTTTAAACAAAAAATAGTATTTGTCTACCAAAAGATGAATTTTGAATACGAAAGAATAAATTTAAGTGAAAAGTTGTTAAGATATTAGTTGAATTTTAAGCAAAATAATAAAAAATTTAACCAATTTTTAGGCTTTTTAACCAAATAAGATGAAATGTCTTCCATAAATGTAACACAAGACTTTTCAATTGAAATAAAATAACTTTCAACAAAACAAAACAAATAGTTTCTACCAAAAGAATGACTTTTCTACCTAAAGGTAAATTTTAGTTCCCTAAAGAGTTACTTTTTACAAAAAGGTGAATGTTTAATCCAAAAGAATAATTTATTAATCGAAAAGGTAAATTTTCAGCAAAATAGCGGAATGTTCGACTAAGAAATATTATTTGTAAAGAAAAAAGTTAAAAATTGATAATGATCATTAAAATTTGTTTTTAAAGAATTAAATTTGTATCCATTTAGTAAAAATTTTAACCAAGTTAGACAAACTCTGGGCGAAAAATATAGTAGTTGACTTTTGAATTTAAATTAATTAACTTTTAAAAAAACATACAAAGAAATGCAACCTTTTGACAATGTTTTTGTATTTTCAACGAAATACTGAAATTTGTAACCGAATAGTCGAAGTTTTATTTTTTAAACAAGAAAGATGAATTTAGAACTAAAAATATAGTAATAGACTTTTCTAATTAAACGAATTATCTTTCAATTAAAAATATTATACTATAATTTTCATTAGAATTAATTAACTTTTAAGAAGAACAAATTTTAACCAACAAAACAATGAGCTTTCTACCAAAAGATGAATTTTTAATCCATAAGGAAAAATTTTCTATCGAAACCGACAAATTTTCAACAAAACAGTTCAATTTTCAAACAAATACTGAAAAAGTATATACTGAAACTTGTGACCGAATAGTCGAATTTTTATTTTCTAAACAAAAAATAAACTTTTATTTCAAAAGTACAAATTTCCTATGCAAAAAGACGTACTTTCAACAAAACAAAGTCATAAAAATAGTGGGCTACATTAAACAAGTTTTTGTTAACTTAACCATAATATAATAATATTATACATATTATATATATATATTAATTTTTTTAATTAATTTTTTTAAAAATCTTACCGGCAAATTTAATTAGATCAATAATATATATTTTTAAATCCAAAATTAATTCGACCAAACCAAATTTTCGTGTATATGCAAGAAAACAGTTTTTTTGGTTAAGGAAAATATTTTTGAGGTCAGATGGATTTTCAACCATAAAGTATGACTTAAAATCAAAAATATAACGGCAGACTTTCTAATAAAAAGAATTTACTTCTGACCAAAATTGCATGGATTTGAATATTGGATTATATTAGTTTGGTTAGTATTGTTTATTCACAAAACGGGAAAAAGGAGAAAAGGGGAAAGATTTTTTGATAAAAGAAAAGAAAAGAAATTCTTTTGAAAAAGGTGGAAAGAGGAAAAAGATTGTAACGTATGTATAAATTAATATCAAAAATTCAAAATTTTTAATAGAATATTACCTTAAATCATCGTTTTCGGCTACCAGCTTTTTGACTGTTTCAAATGATGCAAAAATTTTTTCTTTACAACACATTATGATTTTTATAAAATCGGGAACATCTAATCCGAATCGTAACATGTGTTCTGATTCTCGAATAACTTCTACTACATAAGGGTCAAAATTTAACGTGTACTTGTTCGTTTTTGGATTTCGTACTAGTAGAGGCGAGGTTAAGGCTAAACGAACCTATAACATATTAAAAATTTTATTTTGTATACACTAAATACATATCAATTTAAAGCCTCGTGGAGGAAGAACCCCAAATAGAACAATTTTTCAAAGAAAAAAAATTTATCCCAGACCGGGTTCGAACCCAGAACGTTCTATATGTTCCACATATTTAAAATATATATTTAATAATGCGCCTTAACAAACTGAAAAATTGATTCGGTGCGAATTCGCACCAGTGTGCCGTTCGAGGGTTAACATTTTCTAAATGTGAATTACGATTATTAAAATGTGGATACATTTTTCCTTATATTTTTTAAAGTTGACAATTAATAATTTGATCAACTTTAATTTCTGGAATTATTTTTTTATTAATTAACTTACTATATCGGCTGAATCGTACCACGCTTTGTGGTATATCATTTCGTAGTGGATAAAAACCCTAATTAGTGCATTATATATTTTGATGACTCTTTGCATTTTTTCATGATTGATGACTCGTTCACTTTTTTTAAAAATTTCCATTGGAGCCTCAATGTGCCTGTAAAGTTGTCGAATCCACAAAATTCGACCAGCAATTGGTGGAATGTCTCGAGGAAGAGGTGGCATTAATCGATTTTCATTATATATATCTCTTACTTCTGCAACTTCTTTTTGATAAGACGAAACAAGTTCCAAATATTTTCGGTCGATATTCAAAATTTTGAAATTCAATTTTTCAAATCTATTAAAAAATAGGTAGAAGCAATAAATCTCTTAATATTTCTTCAATTTAATTGCCATTTTTATTATTATTAGCACCATCTTCAGGAGAAAAATAATTTTTAATAACAAATAAAAATTCAGAATAACTAATAATTTGTTAGGAACTTTAAAATACTTGAATTCAGTTTCAGAAATCTTTAAAGATTTGAAAAACTGGGTTAAAATCTTCCAATTTTTTAAAAACTTTTTTTAAGAAATGACTGAAAAATCCCGAAAAATAAAATTCACGATTTCCAAATCGGAAATTTCCAAAATCAGATAATAGCCAGCAGTTTAAAATTTCAGAATAATAAGATTTTGAGTATTAATTATATTAACGAATTTTTAAATACCCAATTAAAGAGTTGCCGACATTATAAAATATTGAAAAATATAAAATTGCCAACACTTGAAAATTTGCTGATTATGAAATTCCTAAATCTGAAGAATTAAAAAATCTTTGAATACTCAAATAGTAAATAATAAATAAAATACTTTTACTTGAAGGAAATATCTTTTGTTTTATAAATTACTTATTTATTTATTATTCAAACAATTTTTATTTTTTAAATTTAAAAAAAAAATATATTATAAACTGTCAGAATATATATTATTCCAGTATTTTTCGATTTAAAATTTTTTAATTTTTGGCACGATCAAATTTTTTTAACTTTTTTCAAATTTAAAATTATTTTTTAATCATTTCAAAAGTTTTAAATTGTCTAAATATTTTTTTTAATATATAAAGATTGTTGCTAATATTTTTTTCTGCAAAACTAAAAACATTGCCCTAAAATGATTCAGATTCTTTTCTGAAAACTTTTTAAATCTTTTGAAATGTTTTGGAATCTTCTTAAATATGGTTTTAAAATTATTTAAAAAAAATAAAAAATCATTTGAAATTTGGTCCGGAATTGAATCTTTCAAAAATTCTTTAAAATCTTAAAAATTGTAATTCAAAATCTTTAAAAAAATTTTGACATCTTTTCTTCAAATTATGTTTTAATCTTTCCAAAACTTCTAAATATCTCTTCTATTTACTCGACTATTGTTAAAGTTTGTAAGGTTGCAAAATTAAAAGTTTCCGCTTTGAAATGCTTTATAAACGTCATATTTTAAGCTTTTAACATAGCATTTGAAATTATTTAAAATCTTTTTAAATTTTTTCTTACCTTATTTTTTAAAATAAAAAATCATTTTTACTGTTCCATGAAACTTCAGAAAATATTTGTATTATTATCGTGAAATCTTTCAAAATTCTCGATAAGCTTCAAAATTTTATTTTGAAATATTTAAAAATCTACAGTTCGTTTTTCATTTTTCGAAGCCTTTTCAAATTTTACATTATATTTTAATCTTTTCTCAACTTCCAAATATTTCTTTTTGCTACTTAAATTAAATTAATTTTCTAAACAAAAATTTCCAACTTTATAATATCTTTTAAAACATTAGAATTTTGCTTTTAAATCCTACAATATCGAAAAATTGCCTTAAATATTTTCAAAATTTAAGCTTTCTGAATATCTCATTAATCTATTCAAATTTTTCCTCATTTTTTTTTAATTCTGTAAAATTAAAAAAATGGTGGTATGTTCTGTAAAGCTTCAAAATATTTTCTTAAAATAATTCTTCCACACAAAAAATTATTTAAAATGTTCCGAGTAATTTTAAGAGAAATTTTTCATTTAAAATCAAATCTTTTAAAACTCTTGAAAGATTCTAATTTTTTTGTTAGAAATCTTGAAAAACATACATTTTCATTGAAAATTTTTTAATTTATTACGCTTTTTAAATTATTTCGAAATTCCTTCAAATTTCTTCTTAAAAATTTATTTTTTAAAATAAAAAACCACTTCGATTTTTCGTAGGAATCTGAAGAAAAATCTACATTTCGTTCAGGATTTTTCAAAATATTTTAAAATTTAAAATTATTTCTTCATTTGTTTTATAAATTTTTAATACCTTTTAAAATTATTTGAATTTTTCATACATATTTTTTTTAATTCCTGTTAAATTGAAAAATTGCTTGACATCTTTTCAAATTTTAAATTATATATTTTTGAATATTTTCAAAACAGTAAACTTTCAAAGTACCTTTTAAATTAATTCAAACATTTCTGAAAAGTTGTACGATATTTAAAAAATTGCCTTAAGATATTTCGAAATTTTTCTGATACCCTTTTTAATCTTTTGAATTTTTTGGAATCTCTTTAAATATGCCTTTAAAAAAAGTTTAATCAAAAATCATTTTGATTTTCTCAGGATTTGAAACTTTTCACAATTCTCAAAAACCTTCAAAATTGTATTTCGAAACATTTAAAAATCCACTTTTTTTTTGCATTCTTTGCCATTTTTTCTTTAAATTATTTTCAGCGTTTTCAAAACCTTTAAATATCTTTTATATTTACTTCATTTCTTTTAATTATATAATCTCGAAAAATAATTTTGTTTTGCTTTAAGATGCTTTAAAAACATTCTTCTTGCGTTTTAAAGCCATAATTTGAAACTGTTTGAAATCTTTGTAAATTTTCTGTTAATTTTGTTCTTTTTAATGAAAAAACAATTTTTTCCAAGAAACTTTAAACAATATTTGTATTATTATCTTGAAACCATTCAAAATCCTTAACAAGCTTCAATATTTTATTTCGAAATATTTTTAAAAATGTACCCTTTTTCAACAATTTTTCGAATCCTTCTCATATTTTACATTATTTTTTAATCCTTTCGAAACTTCTAAATATTTCTTTTTTCTACTCAAATTTTATTACAACTTTGATAAAAAGTTCTTTTGTCAAAATCAGTAAAAATCTAAATTTTATTTTAATTTCTTTATGTTTTAAAACTTTATATTATCTTTTAAATTTCTTTAATTTTTTCCTGAATTTTGCTTCTAAATCCTGCAAAATTGAAAAATTTCTTAAATATTTTCTAAATTTAAACTTTATAAATAGTTTATTAATCTATTCAAATTTTTCATAAAATTTCCTTTAAATTTTGCAAAATTAAAAACAAAATGCCTCAAAGTACTTCAGATTATTTTCTGAAATTTTTAAAACTCTTTCGAAATGTTCAAAAATGTTTTTGAATATTTCCCTAACATTAATTTTTCTAAATAACAATTTTTTTAAGTTTCCTATGAATCTTAAGAAAAAGTGTTCTTCTAATGGAATTTTTCAAAATTCTTGAAAGATTCTAAATTTTTTGTTCGAGATCTTCAAAAATATAAATCTTGTTCAAAAAATTTTAATCAGTAAAATTTTTAATTACTTAAAGATCTTTTTGAATTTTTCCTCATAATTCATGTCTCAAAATAAAAAATCATTGAAAAAGCTTCTGATCTTATAAATCTTCAAAATCTCAATTTTGTTAAGGTTGTTTTAAAATCTTTTTAAATTAAAAATTATTTTTAAATTTTATCAAAAGTTCTTGATATCTTTTAAAATTATTCGGCTTTATCATATTTTCTTTTTTAATGCTGGAAACTGGAAAAAAATTTCCTGAGTATTTTCAAATTTTAAATGACATATTTTTGAATGTTTTCAAAACAATGAACTTTCTAGGTCCCCTTTAAATTATTTTAAACTTGCCCTCATTTTTTTTATCCTGTGAGATTAAAAAAATTCCCTTAAAACATTTCAGATTCTTTTCTGAGAATATTTGAAATGTTTTGAAATATTTTTTGATGTTTACTAAAATTAATTTCTGTGAATAAAAATCATTAAAATTTTTTCTAGGAATTTAAAAAAATGTATTTTATTTTATTAGTTTTCAAAATTATTAGAAAGGTTTTTAATTTGTTGTTTGAAAATTTACATTTTGTATTACCTTTTTTTAATCTGTTCAAGTTTTGATATATCTAAACAAGTTTCAAAACCTCTAAATATCTCTTAAACTTACTAATTAAAAAAAAAATGTTACGATATTGCAAAATTGAAAAATCTTGATTCAAAATCTTTTACATTCTTTTTCGATATTTTAAAACGTTATTTGTTATTTGATATAATATTATAATATTATAATATAATCTTAAATTATAGATTTGTTATTATAGAATGCAACAATATTATTATTGAAATTTATATTTCCATGTTATAAAATAAAATACCTAGCTACTAATTGCAGTGCCTGAGTTGTGGTTGGGACTTGTGAAACAGTTTTGGAAAAAAATGCGCGTAGCTCATCTTCTGTTCGGGCAACATTTTTCTTAAATTCAGCATAATCAGGCTCGAAATAAGGCTTTCTGTGATCCAGGGGATCGTAATTTTTTGAAGCAATTTTATCCAAAAAATCCGTAAATTTTTTGGCAAAAACGTCTATACCCTCGATAGATGAACTGTGCAAAATTGCGTACATGAGAGTCGTTTCAAGTACATCAATGAGCTAAAAAATTATTATTATTATTTATAAACAAAGATAATTGATTAATTCTTGATTTATACAAATTCTAATCGTTAAAATATTGCTTGAGACACATAATTTTTGAAGAACAAGAAAATATCTGCTTCTGCCTAAATTTGGACCGGGAGCGCCATAGTGAGGTTCCCGGTTTAAATCTTCGTCCAGGGAGATTTTTTCCTGTCTTTCAAAAATTTTTTTTCAATTAGTGGATTCAAGATAAAAATGTGTATTTATTAAAAAAGTCAAAACTTGGACGTTAATATCTTTAAATAGTAACAACACTGTCAAAAATTTAATAGCATTAATTAAATTTTTTTAAATTAAATTATAAATTAAATTATTTATTTCCTATTACACATTAACTGACTTTATTCAGTCTGTCTGTGAAAGTGTTAAATTTGCCAAAGATGTACATCTCAGAAACTTCAAATGAATTTTCTCCTGCGGATTCCTTAACTTTTTTTCGCATCTCATTGTAGCACTCAAAATATCGATCACCGAGTTTAATGCAAACCTGATTTAATTATAAAACATGAATTCAATATAAGAAAATTTTCATTTCTGAAAAAAAATTTTTACCTTCATTCTTGAAATTAGGGCTGATTTTGAATCTTCCCAAATGTTTAGGCTCCCATTTTCATTTAGATATGCTTTACAAGACAAGATCATTTGATTCGTTATCTAAATATAAAGTGATATAAATTATTTTATTATTATGAGCGCAATTTTTTTTGTCAAGCGTAATTAGTAAATTAAAATATAAAATTAATATTAACGTAGGATTTTTGCAATTATCGTATCTATTATCTAAAATAATTATCTATTATTTAAACCTTTTTTTTTAATTTCTAACAGAAAACAATCAATTTTTGACGAAAATCAAGAACACAAAAACTAAAAATGATTCGAGATTGTAAATCTGCTTTACAATGTTATATATTATTAAAATTTTAAAGATTTGTGTGTTTAAGAAAAAACTATTTCCAAATAGTTGAAAAATTACAAATCTTATTTAAACTTTAATGATTTTTATTTTCAAATACCAGTTTTTTGGCATAAAACACTAACATAACCTAAAATTTTCATAATTTTGAATCGTCTTCAAACTATATTTTTTAATTAAAAATACTTTTTCAGTCAAAAACACACAAGAATGATTCCCATTTTTTCAAAGATTCCAAATCTTCTTGAAACTAGAATAATTTCTATTTTTTAAATCTAAGCTTTTTCTGTAAAACGCTAAAGTAAATTAAAATTGTTAAAAAATTATCAACTTTTAAGATCTAATGATTTTGTTTAAAAAATCCAGTTGCCTGAGGAAAAGGGCGTTATTATAACCACTGATTGTTCTAAAATTGAAAATTCTGTTCCAACTATAATGGTTTTTGTTTCAAAATACATTCTTCGTAGAGCCGAAACATAACCTATAATTGTAGAAAGTTTTGAATCTTCTTTAAAATAAATATTTTTTATTTCTTGAAAAAGCTAATTTCTATTTAAAAACACTAAAATAATCCAAAATTGTTTAAACAGAGTCTAACTGAAATGAAGAGCTCAAATTTGTTTTAAAAAATTATGATTGTTCGAAATCTTTTTTTGAAACCAATTCCCGAAAAACTTTATTATATACAAAAATTGTTCTAAAACTAAAAATTTTGGTCCAACTATAACAAACTTTGTTTCAAAATACAAAATTTCTGTGTACAACTGAAACATAACCTATAATTGTTTAAAATCGTGAATCTTCTTTCAAGTAAATTTTTTTTTTTGCATTAAAAATGGCAATTTCTGTCGAAAAGGCCCAAAGTAATCTAAAATTGTTAAAAGATTCTACATATTGTTCACATTATAATGATTTTGGCTATAAAACATCTCAATGATTCTTGTTTAGAAATAGCCATTTTTTGGGTTTCACACATACCTACCCTATAGTAGTTGAGATTCGTGAATCTTCTTAAAATACATTTTTTAAATAAAAATGCTTATTTCCGTCGAAACGCTCTCCAAAATAATCTAAACTTGTTCAAAGATTCAAAATCTCTTTCAAACTATAATAATTTTTGTTTTAAAATATAAGTTTTTTTGAATGCTAACGTAACCTAAAATTGTTAAAAAATTATGAAACTTTAAGATATAATGTTTTTTGTTTAAAAACCCGATTTCCTGAAAAAAACGTCAATATAACCATGAATTATTCTAAAATTGCAAAACAAGTTCCAAATATAATGATTTTTTTAAAATAACTTTTTTGTACGATGAAAACAACCTATAATTTTTTTAAAGTGTGAATCTTTTTTAAAAAATAATTTTTTTAATTAAAAATGCCAGTTTCCGTCGCAAAATTAAAAAAGTTATCCAAACTTTTTAGAAGATTATAAATATTGTTCAAATTATAATGGATTTTTATTTAAAGTTCGAATTTTATTCTAAAATGCTGTAATCTGAGCTAATATTGTTGCAAAATTATGATTCTTTCAAATATAGTGTCTTTGATTAAAAGCATATATTTTCGGGAAAAAACGTTAATATAATTTGTCGAATTGTCCTAAAATTGCAGATTTTATTCCAGCTATAATGATTTTTAATTTCTGATGTTATTGTTTCGACCACGTGAATTTAATAATTAAAGATGTTAACATGTTTTTCGATTTAATGGTTTTATGCATAGCGCAAACATATCCTATAATTGTTCAAAGATTATAAATTTCGTTCAAATTATAAAAAAATGTATTTTAATATATCTAATTTTTCTGTAAAACGCTATAACATAACCTTAAAATGTTCAACAATTATGATCCTTTCAAATCTAATGCTTTTTTCTTTAAAAAAAAATTTAATGTGAAAAAGACATTAATCTAACTTCAAACAGTTCAAAAAATGCAAAAAACATTAACATAATACAAAAAGGTTAATTATTTCAAGCATTGTTGTATTGACCAAAATTGTTAATAGATTCTAAATCTTGGTCAAATTATAAATCGATTTTCATTGAAAAAAATTGGGTAAAAATAATTTGATTTGAGATTAAAAATACCCATTTTTTGTGTAAATTTCTAACATAACCTAAAATTGTTAAAATGGGAAATATTGATAATTTTATAATAAAAGTATATGTTTTCAATACTAATTTTGCGCGAAAAACACTATTAAGAACAATTTATAATAATAACAGTAATTTTTTAGATAATTTATCGATTTCATTTCCAAATTTCAAATTTCGAACCTCGAATTTAAGGTATATATAAAATAACTGCAAGTAATAAGAAACCAAGCTTATTTGCTTATTTGTTTTTTATGTTAATTTCGTTTATATTATATGAGTTTTTAACGAAATCTGTCATATTCAACATTTTAATTCAAAATAAATTTTTATTTGATTTAATAAACAATTGAATTCATCCAAAAAGACAAATTATGAATAAAACAGTTGAATACTCTTCCAAAATAGAATAATCTTCAACCAGTTGTATTTTTAACCAAAAAAAATTCAAGAAGAAAGTTAATTTTTAACCAAAGGGATGAATTTTCAACAACAAATGTAAAACTTGATACTTTAGTCAAAAAATATTTTAATTTTTGATCAGAAACATTTGAATTCATCTGAAAATAACAAATTTTTCACAAAATATTTCAATCCTTAGACAAAAAATATTTTAATATAAACCAAACATTTGCAATTTTAATAAAGGAATGACAAAAGAGTTGTATTTTCAAACCAGGAAGACGAATTATCAAGAAGATTGTTGAGTTTTAATCAAAAAAGATTTTTCATCCACAATAAAAAAAAAACTTTTGGGCAAATGTTAATTTGAATGAAAAAATCATTTTTAATATAAAATAAAAACTTCAAATAACCACTTTTTTTAATCTTTCCTGGAAATAAATTAATAAATTTGCATAAATAAAGTAGATTTTTTACCTATACCTTAACAAATACGGCAGTTACCATTCGTCTCGTATTAAAAAATCGAGAGGTCGAATAAATCATACGAATTGTATACATAAGTGCTGGTAAATAGTCGCCAATTTTTGTTGGATCCAATCTGTACAAAGGCTGGATAAACTTTTTTAAGGAATATAAATACTTTACATTATCCTGAGACAATATTTGCACTGCCATAATTTGATTTTCCAGTTTTTTCCATTTCTGCTCAAAAAATAAAAAGTATAAAACAATTGTTGATTGCAATTGAATAAAAATAGGTCTTTTTATAAAAAAAATAGTCTTAGGTCAAAATCGTGTAACCTTTAACAATTTTGATTTCGTTTTTTCAAGAAATTGAATAAACTTTTGCGTTTCAGGCAATTTTATATGTTCGACAATAGCAGAAAAACGAGTTAATTTTCTTCTCCAATATGTGAGCTCCTCAGATGGTCCAACTGTTTCTGCCTCTCTTCGCAATTGTTCACTTTCGACAATAGCCTAAATTATATTCGGAAAATAAAAATCCAAATAAATATTCAAGTTAAAAATATGACTGTGATCTTTTAACTTTTTTATTAAGAGAAAAAATTAATTAATTTGAATTTATTTAAATTTACAATATATAAATATAGATTGCCAAACATTTCACGTCAAAAAATTAATTCTACGTAAAATACCTAACCTCAATTTGTATGCACTTCTTTATTTTATATTTCAAAATATTCTTTTAGAGACCAAATAGGAAAACATATGTGCCTTATATAAATATTTTGTACCAAAATTTAAAAAAAAAACATTTTTGTCTAAAATCTCATTTTTAACTATTCAATCCAATCTTTTTCTGGAAGCAAAAAACCTAACTGTTTACAAATTTTTAGTTGCAAAATGGAAAAAATAAGAAATCCCAAAAGATAAAATTCCCGGCGCTGTAAAATTCTCGATAAATAAAATTTTGCAATTGGAAAATTTCCGAATAGAAAAAAGTCCGCATTAGAAAATTATAAAAAACAATAAAATTCCCGAATAATTAGATATTTCCAAATAGTTTATAATATTACCGAATTCGAAATATCCGAATAAGAAACCTCCCGACAGTTTATATTGCCAAATTTGAAACTTCCCAAATAATAAAATATCCGAAACAGAAAATTCCCGAATTTATACAATTAAAAAAATTTATGCATATTATTTAATTATTAAAAATACAATAACCAAATATTTTTATAAGAATTTTTTATTCATTTTTAGAGTTTCTAAAATCATTTTTTGATTTTCTGATCACAATTGTTATTTAACAAAATTTTCATCCAGAAATATATTTGTTCAGTTATTGCTTTTTTGAATTTAAGAAATAATTATAAAAACTTTAAACATTTAAAGCAATTTTTTTAATAGAAATATATTCTTATTGTTTTTTCAACAAAAGAATAATATTTACAACAAACTTCAATTGTTTTAATTCGGGAAATTTCCAATTTTAGAATTTGATTAATCGATTAATCAGGAATTTCATCATTCGTGAATGTTGTTAATGGGGCATTTTTTAATTCATAAATTTTATTATTTTTAAATTTAATTATTCAAGAATCATATTATTTAGTGGTTTTCCAATTCGGGAATATGACTGTGACGGGAATGTTATTTTTCGTGATTTTTCAGGTGTCCCTGTAAAATGACAACTTTAATTGGGACGGCGGAAAAATCAAAAAAAAATAAAATTACCCACCCGGTACAATTCTGGAATAATGAAAATTCCGAATAATGAAATTCCCGAATTGGAAAATTGTCGAATAATAAAATTCCCGACAAAAACTACCGCATTATAAAATATCCGAAATATAAAATTGCCGAATTTAAACAAATAAACATTGTTATACGCATTATTTAATTATCAAAAATAAAATCACGAAATATTTTAGGAGCATTTTTCTTAATGTTTAGAGTTTCCAAAAATCATTTTTTGAGTTTCAGATCACAGTTATTATTGAAAAAAATGTTCATTCAGAAATATATTTTTTCAGTTGTTTCCTTTGTGAATTTAAACAATAATTTTAACATTTTAAGTGATTTTTTAAAAATCGAAATATATTATTATTGTTTTTTCAATAAACGAATAATATAAATAAAAATTTACGTGTTTAAATTCGGTAATATTCCAATTTTAGAATTTGGTTATTCGGGAATTTCATTATTCGCAAATTTTGTGAATGGTTAATTTTTTAATTCCTGAATTTTATTATTCGCAAATTTAATTATTTTAATTGGGACGACTGAAACATCATAAAATAGAAACTTACCCATACTGTAAACTGTAAAATTCTGGATTCATGAACTTTCAGAATAATGAAATTCCCGACATAAAATTCCTGCATTATAAAATATCCGAAATATAAAATTTCCGAATTTAAACAAATAAAATTTTTTACACATACTATTTAATGATCAAAAATGCAATCCCCAAATATTTCATGCGCATTTTTTTTAAGTTTAGAGTTTCTAAAATAATTTTTTGAGTTTCAGATCACAATTATTATTTTTTTAAAATGGTCATCCAGAAATATATTATTTTTAGTTATTTCTTTTTTAAATTTAAGAAATAATTTTAGAAACTTTAAGCATTTAAAGTATTTAAAAAAATAAATATATTATAATTGTTTTTTTAACAAACGAATTATATATATAAGTTAAAATTTTTAAATTCGGGAAATTTTTAGTTTGGATATTTTACGATTTGGCAATTATCTGACGGGTATTTTTAAAATCGGTAATATTATAAACTGTTGTGAATTTTATAACTCGGGAATTTCCCAATTCCGTAATATTATAAACTGTGCGGGAATTTATTATTAGGGAAAATTTTAACATTAGAAGCTTCGAGAATTTTATTCGAGAATTTTATTATTCAAGAATATTAAAATTCGGAGTTTTATTATTCGAGAAGTTAATTTTCCGAAAATTTTCGTATTCGGGAATTTTTCAATGCGGGAATGCAAAATAAATATCCCGGCTTTGCAAAATTCCTGGAAAAGAAAATATTCTAAATAGAAAATGCCCAAAATTGTAGATTCCCCGAAATATAAATATTCCGACTGAAAATTCTCAAATAATAAAACTCGTGGGCAATTTATTTATTAGCGAATTCGAGAGCGAATTTGAAATATACCGAAAGTTTATAATATTATCGAAATAGGAAATATCGGATTAATAAAATCTTAATAAAGATTTTAATAAATCATACTTATTCATTAAAAATACAATAATAAAATATTTCTATAAAAAAATGTTTTTTGGTGCAAGAGACCAATATATGAAGAAGGTTTTATTACAAGAGCAATAATTTGAAAAAAAATACTATGCACATTAAAAGAAAAAACATGAATCGAGAACTTTTTTTCAAATTATTTTCATTTTAAAATCAAACAATAATTTAAAAAATCGCATATTACACATTTTCAAATAGTTCTAAATAAAATATTTTTTTAATTTTACCACTGTAAAAAACTGTACGTACAAGAAATTTTTCTTAAATTTTCAGCAAATAGAATTTTTGAAATTTTGAAATGGAAAAACCGAACAGAAAATACTCAGAGACGACTGAAAAATGTCGGAAAATAAAATTCTTGAAAAAGAAATTATTCGAAATAAAAAAAAACTAAAATTAACAAATTACTGAAACCTTTGAATTTATTAATTCACAAATTCATGACTATTAAAATTGTAGACAGTTTATAATATTAACAAATTTGAAACTTCCTACATTATAAAATATTGGACACTAAGAAAGTTTCAAATATAATCCATTCAGAAATTATTTAAAAATAGAATAAAAGTAAAAGTAAAATACTTTTTTTGATAAATACAATTTTTTGTTATGTGTACTATATCATTATCAGGTTCTCATTGGAACAATTTTTTAATTTTTCACATTCGAAAATTTTTCTGCGTCGGTAATTTTATATTGCCTTAAATGTTATTACGGGAAATATCTCTAATCGGCAATTTCTTTTAATTAAATTTTTTATGAAAATGGGCAATTTCCAAATTTAATAATACTATCAACGAAATAATATAATTTTAATAGTTTTTTTCACTGTTCTAAAATAAAAATTTTGTTCATATGGATTTTTATTTCTAAATTGTGAAAAAATGTATCTCAAGCTCCACTGGGATTCGAACCCAGGTCTTTCAGATTGCTGGTCTGATGCTCTTTTCCATTAAGCTCCGTATATACGAGAATAATATCAAATAATTCGATGTTAATTGCGTTTGTTCACTCGTTAACCCGGCAATATGAAAGACCTGCGTTCGAATCCCAGCGGAGCTTGAGATAATTTTTTTTCACAATTTAGAAATAAAAATTCATACTAAATAAAATTGATTATATACCAGTTGATAGAAAACAATTTAAATCAAATTATTTAATACATCTTATCTCGCCACATATCTGAACAAATTTTAGCATTTTCATTTGAATCGAAAATCTGAAAAAATCAATTATTAAACCAATCTAATAACATAAGAAATTTATGTTGTGATAGAAAACTTTTTAAATTAATTTTTCTTACTTGCAGAATAAAGATTTAATTGTGTAGTATAAAATAGTATTGAAAGCAAAAAATATTTTTTATTTCAAAAAATAATTTTTTTGAAAGAATGTATATAAAGTACATCAATTTGATTATTTTTCCTCAAAAGGGAGAATTTACATTTTTAAACAAAAAATTATATACTTTTTTATTTTATAATTTCAATTTTTCCTTTTCTAAAATCATAAAAAGAACTTCTTGAAGTGAAAAGTGTATAAATCTTTTTGTTTACTCTACTAAAAAATGTGACCAGAATGTAAAATTTTGAATAAATTTTGTATTTGATTAAATCTGCATTTCATATTTAAAAGATTCATTTATGAGGGGAAAGGAATAGTTTAAAAAGAAATTATTTCTGTGATATTACCCTTTCCATAATTTTTATCCAGGCCTTAACATTATCTTCAACTGCTAATAAACATTCAAAATTTTTGCTAGACCGCTCGAAGTCTTCTGGCGTTGACAAACATTTGTTGTAAGTATCCCAGTCGATCGAAAATTTAAAAATATTATCCAGGTCAATCTTAGTCACTGTTTATACAAAATAAATTAAAATAGAATATTGTATAATAATCCTGACATCAATATTCGAGAAGCCAATTATGATAATTAATAATTAAGAAATGAGTAATTAATAAATTGGAAACAAAAGTTTAATTGCTGAATATTAATATAAATAAACAAACTTACTGCTCATAAAGTTACAAAAATCGACAAAATCACCAATAAAATTGTCCTTAGCTTTTCGACCTGCTTCTGTTTCCAGTAATTCTCCCCAGTCAACATTAGCGAGTGCGTTAGTTTTATGCAATCGAGATATAAATTCAGAAACTGCTGAAACGACACTTTTGGAAATTGGATCCACTTCCATATAAGCAAAATAGGTTTCCTATTCCAGAATTATTTAATATTAACGACAATTTAAAAAATAATAATTTGGTCTACATGCGATTTAAAATTCTAGTAGTATACCTACAACAAGTTTGGGACACGGTTCTGTTCCGAGCTAAATGACAGTGAAACAGCGGGTAACAATTTACCGACAAGAATTTAATAACCCAAGAAAGAAGCATCGATGGTTTGAAACTAGTGTCAACTTTCCCATTTTTTCTACTCTACCTATACTTCTGGAAAGTTCTAGAACTTTCAGACGCTTATGTCTTGGACGGTACAATAGAAACCTGCATTATCGACTTTAACAGTAATCCTGGAAATATTCCTACCTTACCAACTGCAGGTAAAATAAATTCCTACTTTATGATAATTTAGTTTCCTAGTAGTTATCTGATTAATATAAGTGTCAATGGGATATATCTTACCAAATGGTGGCATCTTAGCACGGACCCAAACCTCTAGGTAAACGAGATTCCTACATTACGGTAATGTACCTTCCTAATAGGCATCTGATTAATATAAGTTTCGATGGGATCTATATAACCAAATGGTGGCATATTAGCACAGAAACGAACCATTATCGTTAGCTGTTTTAGTTAGCTGTTTTATTTTAATTTAGCTGGGAACAGAACCGCTTTCCAGAACTGTCCTAGGTATACTACTATTATTTTTTTAATATTAGATAAGCAATAGCTTGAAGTAATTGAAACTTAAATTACTTCCAATAATTCTTTCATTTCAAAGTCAACGTCATTTCGCAAGCGATAAACTATAACGCATTTTCCACAAAATTTTTCCTTTGTACCATCAGTTATAACACATCGCAATACTTCTTCTTCGTTTGCAAGTTCTGGAGTCCATCGGCCTGATTCTAAATCAAATACATTACAAATATTTTTGAAAAATTAGACAAATATAAACAGGGATCACAGCGGTTTATAGGGTTTAATGGTAGGGAAAATAGGGTAACTTTGTCAATCAAAGAGTTTTTAACCTAAGGGAAAGAATTTTTTACTTGAAATACCGGCGTAAAGAACAGAAATTAATAAATGGAACACTTTTTTCCGATGCCAAAAACTCTATTAAACTACTAAACAAACGATTTTTTTCCTTAAAAATTTTTTATATTGGGAATGGTGCTCAACCATTTTTCCACCTCGTGCTGAAAAGTGGAACTAAAAAGATTAGGGACAATTTCAAAGAAGTATTTTCATTTTTGGACAAAAGTGTTTTTACGATTCTTTTGTGCAGTTTAAAACAATTATTGTATACTAAACACAAATTGAAATCAAAAAAACAAATTTTTAAATAGATTTTCCACCTCATACAGTGAAAAGCAGATTCTTATCACAAATTTTTTTCAACAAAAAACAATTATGTCACTCTTTCATGTAACTTTGAATACGCTGTAAGCTTAAATAAACTATAATTAATGTATGTAGCAACAGATTTGATCTAGATTATGCAAAGAATATGAATAATAGACGATTGGAATTGAAATACGAATTCTAACCTAACTTTTAAATCAGATTATTAAATCGTAGATATTTTATGTTTAAATTAATACAAATTTACTTTGAGTTCATTTTCGCTTCCAAATAAGTTCATTTAAGTTTATAATCTGTTGAAAACCAAAATAAATTGTAGAATAATTGTTTTTTTAGAAAAACATTTTTCTCATAAAATGTGTTTTTTCACTATATAAGATGAAAATTCCATCTGAAACCCTTTGTTTCCCATATAGACTTATTTTTAGTATTCAATAAATAATTTTAACTCGAAAAAAAGATCGTTAAAACTTAAAACACTTTTATGCATAAATTAAAATGCATCTATAAAATCGTTCCTATTTTTTATAGTTCGGATTTTTGTCACTATGTGAATTATTACGGTTTAAACATTTCCAATTAAAATATACAATTGAGTATTCTAGCATTAAATTATACTCGGTCGATAACGTCGAAATCTATAACGTCTTACCACTTGGTGGACTGGAAAGCATTGATTAGATAGAAGTTTGACTAAAATTAAATTTGTAGACGACAGTAAGTGAAAAATCGTGACATGGCTTTGCTTTTCAGACAGAAAAGCCATTTCTTTAATTATGGTTGACCATTTAGGAAGAGTGCGAATTGGACAATCCATCAAGAAAAATTATAATGTTCCGCAATTGAGGTTAGGTTGCAATGTTGTCATAGTTGTTAATAAAAATTTTGGAATTTTATTAGTGCGTCAAAGTGTGTTCCTCAAAGATTTCAAGCGGTTTTTTACAGTTTGACAGCTACAAGGAGAAAATAAAAATGATCTAAGACTGTAATCCTTCTTACATATCCTGTGAGATTTCTTGAAAATCTGTAAACTTCGATTCTTTTTTTGAAATCGCTTCAAATTCTTCACAATCATTAAAAATATTTAGAAGTGTCTCGAAATTGACTAAAAATAATTCTAATCACTTAAAATCCTTAAAATTTTCTGAAATTTCTTTAAATAGCTTGAAAATCCTTAAAATCTGAAATATTTTTCAAATACCTGGATATATTTTTAAATATCTTTTTAATTACTTATTAAATGTCTATCCAAACAGACGAAATTAAGAAAAAAAAAAGAATTTTGGACAAATTTGTATAAATTTCAACCAAGTAGTGGATTTTTTCACTAATCAGTTGAAAATGAATGTATTTTGTTAAAAATTAGTAAAAAATATATAGTTATGCTAAACTTTGTTTATGTAAAAATTAAAATCTTTTTTGCATCAAATATGATCTTTTTCATCTTTGGCTTAAAAGTTTAAAGATTTGGTATGAAATTCAATCATGTGTTTGGAAATTTATTTTTCCTAATCGAAAATTAATTTTTTTAAATATAAATCCAACTATCCCATTTCTGATTAAAAATTGATCATTTCTCATTTAAAAATTTATCTGTCTGGTAGAAAATCAAGTAAGATTTTTGAGAAAGTTCGTCTTTTTTGGAAAAATTTAAAAAAATTTATTTATAAGTTATCAACGTTGCTAAAAATATCTGAATTTTGTTGAAAAACTCTTATTTTTTCGAAGGAAATTAAACTTCTTGGTTAAAAATTCACCTTTTCGTTGAAGTATTATTTCAGTAATTGAGAATTAAACTATTTTCTAAAAAAGCTCTTCCATTTGGCTTAAAAATTCCACATTATAAATTCAGTTTTTTTCTACATTGACTGAAATATTTTTCTTCGTTTCAAATTCAACTCTTTTTTAAGATGTGTCTTTTTTATGTGGAAGCTCATCTCTTTGGGCAGAAATTTAATCTTTTTGATTAAAAATACAACTTTCTGTATCAGAATTTAATTATTTTGTCATTTTGTAAAGCATTTTGTAAAAATCTGGTCTATTTGTATCGGAAATTCCACTTTTTTAAGGACATTTCCTTTCTTGGTTGAAAATTCAACTCTTGTTGAAGATTCGTCTTTTGACTTCAGATCTCATCTCTTTTGGCATAAATTTAGGCTTTTTTTTATTATAAATTCAACTTTCTGATTGAAAATTTAATTATTTAGTTAAAAACTTAAATATTTTGTAAAAACATCATTTTGTATTAAAAATTTCACATTTTCCATTGACATTTTTTTCTTAATTGACTGAAAAATCTTTCTTTTTCGAAAATTCAACTCTGATTGAAAATTCGTCTTTTTCATTCGGAAACTCATCTCTTTTGCTAGAAATTTAATGTTTTTTTTATCAAACATTTTCTAGATTATAATATCAACTATTGCATTTTTTGTAGAGATGTCATACTTTTTTATTAAAAATTCGTCTTTTGTTGTTAAAAGTTCAACCACTTTGTTTAAAAAATTTTTTTAACGCCTAAACAAAATTAATTTTAAAAAATTATTCTATAAAAAACGTGGAAAGGACGGGAAAGCGGGGAATAGAGGAATGACTGTGATCCCTGAAAAAATGAAATTCGTTCATTTTTGTGAAATTGCAGTTACCAAAGTCCGGAGGTGGCATTGGCTGAAGATAGATAAGAATAGCTTTTCTTCCCCCTTCTCTAAACAAACTGCTAAAAATATTTACATATTCGTCCTTATCAATAATTCCCTCTTCCAAAAAATCAGCTTCAGTATCTAAAATAAAAGCTGCAACTTCCAGAACGTGACGATGAGTCGTTTTTAATAACCCTTGTCTCAACATTCGACTTTCTTTAAATTTTTGCTGTAGATACAAAAACCCCATTTGAAAAACTATATTTTCTTTGATTCAAAATTAAGAAAATATTTATATTAGGTAAACAATTTTTTTATTTTAAATAAGACTTACGAGACGTTCTTGATTAGTTTCTAACGGCAATCCTTCCGTTTTTCTCCTTTTCTTTAATTCGGCAATTCTTGCCTCAAAAGCCGGAATTGAATAATCCCGATCTAAACGATATTTTTCTATGTTCGACATTTTCGTGTTTTTTTATTCGGTATTTTGTAAAAGAAAGCTTTTTTTATTAAAATACTTTCAAAATGATCATTTTCATATTATAGGTGTTTTTTACAATCCCTTTCAGAAAAAGAGAGTTACTGTCAACTATGAAATTAGCAAAAATTCTTCTGTCAAAGCTCATTTTGAAACGAGTCATAGGAGAATAATTCGAATGTGTTTTTCATATGTTTCAAAAAATTTAAATACTCAGATATAAGGACGTGATTTTAATTACACTTTTAATTTACAATTATAGAAAGTTTCCATAAAATTTCCATAAATAAAGGTTACTTTGTGAAAGTTATTTTACATAGTTATATAATTATTATAAACAACTAGAGAGAATTTTTTCACAATAGGAATCAGATAAACATTATGTTTATTTAAGAAGATTTTATTTTCTTTTGCGCGTTCGTAAGAAATGCTACATATTTAAAGTGTTAAATCATAAAAAACGCATCGATATACGATATGTATAGGTTATGCAGTTATTCAAAATAATAGAGAATCGGGATTCCCCGATTATCTATTATTTTTTGACATACCAAGAGATGGCAGCAGTGTCGATTAGTGTGAATAAATATATTTATTGCGTGAAAAAATGATCAGAGACATCTATGAAATTACATTTTGGCCGTTTGACGCACTGCAGTAATGGTTTCGTGGGGAATTTCTCATTTGGTGCACGCTAAACCGACGTCGAAAGTGACATTTGTTACGCACGTATAAAAAAAATTATTTTTATTTGTTCTTAACTGTAAACTTGGCATTGTATACATTTTTTTATGTTTTCGTTTATTATGTTTTGATTTTATTTTAATTTTGTAATACATATTCTTTATGCAGAGGATTGTATTAAATTGAATTTTATAAATTTTGAAAATGTTTTATTATGTTTTTTGGATGTTTCACATAAAGTTGCCAAATCTATAAAATATTCTAATTATATCTTTTGATACTTCTGAAACAATTTTATATTATTTTACATGTCTTCTAATAGTTCATGAGTTTTCGTAAACATTTGTATTCAATTTAATTGCGACTTTGTGCAAAACTTCAAATTTATAATTGAAAACTAAACCTTTTTCGTTGTGTTGTGAATTTTTTGGATAATTTATTACAAATTTTTTAATAAGTCAAAGCAACTTTTAATTTCAAAAGTGAAAAAATAAAACAACTTTTTTAGCAAAAGGAACTCACCAAAATGGAGATTTGCCCGAACATCGAGAAAAACATCACTATAGCAAGGTTCGTATCCTCTTTTTAATTATTCTTTTTGTTTTTTTCTAATACCAATTCACTTTTTGTATAAACTTATCCATCCTATCCACACAATTCGTCCTTGATTTTCAGGCAAAGGAAATCCAGAAATTGTATATGTCCTCATTTTTATCCTAAAAATCCTTCATAAAAGTCGACTAATTATACAGGAAATATTTTTACGCATGAAAGATTTTAAGTAATAATACGAAAAATTAAATTTAAAATAATATTTTTTTAAGAAAGTAAATTCAGTTGGTTAGCAAAATTAATGTTAACAATTCAAACTGAAAATTAATTTGTATTTAAACTGATATTATTAATTGAGAGTTGATTGATTTACAAATATTGAAGTTTCATTATTATTTTTACTATCCGGTGCACATTTTTTGAAATAGTTATCGACACCGAATTGTGTGGCACGGAGTTTGTAGCGAAAAATGACAGAATTGATAGAAAACCCAATGTCTGTTCAAAGTTTTCAGTGCGTGCCATGAAAAGCTAATTTTTTAATTGAACCTTGACCCTCCTTAGTCCGTAAAGATGTCAGCGTCAGGTACGTTGAAAAGACGAAATGTCCGACAGTAGAGCGAAAAGACCAGAGCGAAAATTTATAAAGAGAAAATATAGGTGATTCTGACAAGTAACCAAGTTTCCATTTTAACCTGCTGTCGATTTTTTGTTTGTTTAATTGGAACGATTTTTTTCAGGAAAAATCACCCTATGCGAAGGAAAGGCACGAGCGAGAGGGACGCGAAAGCAGAGATAAACAATATCCTTTTTATATTAAGTAAAATGTAATATTAATTTCAGACAAGCCTATTTATTACTAAGGTCATATTTAATTCTTAAACTTTATTTCACGATCCAGAAACCCGAAAATGACGGTGAATTTTGTTTATTTTTAGTAGAAAACTTTTAATCTTAAAATTGTATACCGGGAAATAACCGGTATTTTTTTCTAAGATTTGAATTGGTATCCTGCAATAATTTTGATTAAAAATGCTAGATTGGAATACAATCACAGTTTTTATTATTTCTTATTAGTTCATA
>JAWWLR010000149.1:5136076-5146163 GCA_035041075.1 Acraspis erinacei | reverse complement strand
TATGCATATTTCAAACTGTTGAAAATGGCAACATAGAATTTCGATACTTAACAATCAAAGAGCCTAACTATTCTTCCTTTTTTGGGCTTTGAATTATATTTTGCGGAGCTTTTCCAGCGAAAGAATTTTACTTTTCAGAAACACTATAGGATACATTTTTTAGCTAGAAATTAAAACATTTTTTTAATTAAAAATTTTATCTGAAAAAATATCCCCTCCTTTAACATCGCTGGGAATCGAACCACAAAACTTCAGATTGTCAGACCGATGCTTTTCTTTTAAGCTACTAGACAGATCGAAAGAAGAATCCTTTTTTTTAAATACAAGCATTATTTTTTTCTTGTATTAGTCGTGTTACAAGTAGAATTTTTCAAGAAATCTGTATTATCATCAGAGAATAACAGAAATTCTTAACATCTTTTCAGACTAGATGGAGCTGTCAATTAAACATTTTCTAAATTCAAATTTTATTCTAACAAAGATCTTCTAAAGATATTTTAATTTAAAAAAATGTTTAATTCATAGTTCCATCTAGTCTGAAAAGACGTTCAGAATTTCGGTTATTCTCTTTTTATTGAAAATTTCACTACTTTGTTGATGGTAAAATTTCTTAGTTAACCTTCCTTATTGGTTGAAGATTTAACTATTTTTTTAAAATTCGTATTTTTTGATTGAAAATTAATCTTCACACTTACAAATTTAACTATCAAATTTTTTTTCTGAAAATTGAATTACTTTGTGAGAATTTATTTGATTGTTTAATGATTAAATTATATTTTTAACAATGCGTATTTTCGTTTGGTATAAAACTAGTATTTTTAATTTAAAATTTAACCACATGGTGGAACTGTTTGGACCAAATTCATTTTAATAGTAGAATATTGTAGTGTTTGGTTGAACATTACCTTTCTTGTTATAAATTCAAATTTTGGAGTTGAAAATTAAACTTTTTTATAGAATTTTTGTCGTTTTAGTTGAAAATTAGTCTTTTTAAATAAAATTTTATCGATGGTGGAAAATTGTTCTTCTTTTGTTGGTTATAAATCAATTTCTTGAACTGGAAATTTCACTATTTTATTTTTATTTAAGAATTGAAATTTCAAGTATGTATTTGGTTGTAAATTAATAATTTTTTTAAAAATTTATTTTAAAATACAAGTATGTATGAGAAAATTAAAAATTTTTTTTATTTCAAAATTAAACTATATTGCTAAATATTTAATAGTCTTGTTGGTGATTCAACTTTCTTGTTAAATTTTTTTTCTTGTATAGAAAAAGAGTCAACAAAATTTGTCTTTTTCACGTCGATTTTTATCTATTTGTTTAGAAATTTATCTGTTTTTGGTTAGGGTTTAATGTTTCATATTTAAAAATCGATCATGTTTAGTTGAAAATTCAACAGTTTATTTAAAAATTTAAATATTTGTTGAAAATTCGCCTCGTTTTTTTTACAGTGCATCTATACATAGTTTTGAATGCAAATTTTTTGTCTGAAATTATTTTTTTTCCTTCTATTTGTTAAGTCAACTATTTGTTTGAAAAATAATATTTCTTGGTTGAAAAACAACTTTAAAAAGTAAATGAAAAAGCATGATAAATTTTTCAAGCAAATTTTTCATATTTTTTTTCATTAATACAGAAAAGGTCCTGAAAAATAGGAAGTCTGCCTCAAATATATTCAGTTTCTAAAGATTTTTCATTCTTTTCAATTTCTTGAAACGCTTTCACACTGAAAAAATTTTAAAATATTCAGGGAATTCAGATAAATCTAAATTTTGTAGGGTATCCGAGAATTCAGGCAATACAAGGCATTCCGAATATTCAAGGAATCCTGGGAATTAAAAGCAATCTAGGATTTCACTGAATTGAAGAGATATGAATTTTATTTATTTATTTAATTTTTTATTTTAAACAACATTAACATAATCTTAATATTAATCAATATTATAGTTTAATCTCGAAGTCAACATGAAATAAATAAAATATTTAACTAATCATTGGTTTTAATTATTTTTCAATTATAAAATATAATTATTTTGAAACTATAAGATTTGGAAAGATTTAAAAATGAATCCAAACAATTTTGAATGTTTCGATATATATTTTCAATGCAATATTATTTAATTTTAAACCATTTCCTTTTAAAATAATGTTGATGTTGAAAGTTGCTAGCTGAAATCTGATCAACCTGATTAGAAAAGTTTATAATTTTCAGAATTGAAGGATTTAAAAAGACGAAAGCCATACGAAGTTTTGAATATTTGAAATAATTTTGACTTTTTTATAGAAAAAATTAACAAGTTTTGTACGGAAACTACTATCAGAAGTCAAAACGGTTAAAGGCTTCTTCTTTATTCGAAGTATTTTATGGAATGAAAAAATGAAAAACTTATTATCTGAAAAAAATGAATCATGAATGTTTTTAAATTTCAGATAATGAAATGAACTAAGTGAACAAAACAGGAATAAAAAAATGACAAAAATCCGCAATCCAGCTTTTTGCTACAAACGAATGATAATACAGATTTCTTGAAAAATTTGACTTGTAGCACCTGGAAAAATAATGCGTGTATTTCTGAAAAAGGAGTCTTCTTTCGATCTCTTTAGTAGCTTAAGGGAAAAGCAGACGAGCGGCAATCGGACGTTCAGAAAAAAATTTAATTTAAATAATGTTTAATCCATAGCTCCATCTAGTCTGAAAAGGCGTAAAGAATTTTTGTTATTCTCTGATGATAATGCAGATTCCTTTGAAATTGGGAGTTCAATTTAATGAATCATAAATATAATTTTTCCAAGTGTTTATTGATGTCAATGAAAATTTAAACAATTACAGTTGTACTTTATATATTCCTCTCAATTTTGAGGTTATTTTCCTCCATTTTGAGAGTCTTTTCCTTTATTTTGAGGTTCTTTTCCTCCATTTTTGGGCTCTTTTCCTCCATTTTGAGATTTTTTGCCTGCATGCATTTTACGTACGACACCATCAGCGCATTTCTGAATTTTCTTACGCTTTGATTTTTGCGTCTTTCTTACTCCGTCAACAATAACAGCATAGCACTTCTTCGCACTCTGAAATCATTTTTTTATAACAATAATTCAAGTATAAAAAAAAATTAAAAATGCAGTTTAAATTTAAATTTGATTAAATTTCATTAGATAATAAGCGAATTAGTGCGAGAAATTTGAAAATACTAGATTTTTCTTCATCTTTCCTATCAAAAGCAGAAAGTGACTTTAATTGTTTAAATAATTGCAAATTTTCTTGCAAAGAAAATATAACATTTTTTAATTGTATCAATAATTCCAGAAAATAATAACTTTCTAGGAATTGAAGGGCAAACGTTTTTTTAGGAAATTAAAATTATTTAAATAATTCCCAAATATCCTAAGTACAAAATATGACTCTCAGCATTCGTTAATTGTCTCGATAATTCCAGAAAATACTAACTTTTCACAATCTGGTAAAAATTTATATAAATATAAATTGTTTAAGCAATTTTAAACTATGTCTGACAAACAAAATTTTAATTTTTACATTCATCAAGTTTGTGTATTATTTATCCTAAAAAATAGTAATTTTTCAGAATTTACTGAGAAAAAATTGTTTGAAGAAATAACTATTGTTGAAAAAGTTCAAAATTAGTTAAAAAATACTTAGTAACTAGTCGCGTATCAAATAAAAATAATTATTGTAGATAAAATTCGAAAAAATACTGTCTTCACCATAAATTTTACATGAAAATTCTAGTATTGCAGTTTTGGGGCATTTTCCGGGCACAATACAACGAATGGGGGAGTTCAAATAAAAATGTATTGGGTGAAAATTATGCTTCGAATATTTCTTCAAAAGTGGTTAAGCTTTAATTTACAAAAAGTTAGTAACAGACTGATATTTGTTTTTTTTTCTTGATTTTTTCGAAAACCGAGCTTTTCGTATTAAAAATTTCATGTCAATTTATTTTAAAAAATTCGGGTCGCGGGGAGGGGGCTAGATTATCCTTTGAAAAAGTTCGATTTAACAAAATTCCATTATCACTGCTTCGTAACTTCTTAGATTTTACCTTAAGATAGGAAAAACCAGTTTGTGACAGTGGGGCCACAGGGCAAAAGTAAAACTTTGGCGGATTGAATTTGAAATTTTTGGTAAAGAATCATCATCATTTTTTAGGATATCGCATAGTAAGAGAGTACAGAGAGAAAAGTCAGAGAGAGAAGTCTGAGAGAGAGAGAGAGAATAAAGGGTTTGGTTAGCGTGGCAGTAGTGGGGATATCGAATAGGAGTCTGCAGAAATTAAAATATATTTCAAATAATTGTATTGTGTACCTTAACATCCTTATCTTTCCTGGCTTTATCACGACACTTTTTGCATTGTTAATTTTCAGGAAAAAGCGTCCAACTTTTATATTCAGCCCAGCAATGTGACACGTCTTCATATTTTACTTCTTTCTTCACCGCACCATCAAGTGCAAGCTGGTGAGAAATTTCAATTCAGATTACAAAAATGGTTGATTTTCTTTATAAAAAAATTATAGGTAATACAAATAATTTGCGTTAAAGGACCATAGTACTATTGTTTAAATTAAACGATGCATCCGATAATTTACCCGATGCTGCGGTATACAAATTTTCCAGATCATCGGGCGGCACCTTATCTGCGAAGGCCTTCTGAAAAAGAAATGTAATGATAAAGAGGAAAAAAATATCATTTTTAACTTTATTGCTCAATTTTTAATAAATTTGTTTTGTTGTAAGCAAAATTGAAAAAGAAAAGAAAAGTTTCGCTTTTCCATGAGATTTTCTAACTAAGTTTTATAATATATTTTTTTCTTAAAAAATAACGTAATTCTTAAAAAAAATAGTTTAAAAAATTGTTGAACCACTAGTGCATAAACATCAAACCGTCCGCTACTGCAAGAGTTTGCTCAAATTAAGAACTCATCCTTGAAAAAACGATACAAATTTTAAAAAAAAACTGAAAGACAAAAGTCGAACACTGAAAAAAGAGCTAAACATTTCGCATTAAAAAATTTTGTGCCGCACTCATAATTTTTGTTCTTATCGGAAAAAAATAAAATTTAAACCATTTTTTTTTGTAAAATCACACAAGGTACGAAAAAATTAATAAACTAAGATCTTCCGCTCAAAAAAGATTCGAAAATTCTTCAGTAATTATTATTTGATGGAACGCGTAGTTTTGTTTTAATCGTAAAAAATAAAATAAAATTTAAAACTAATAAAATTAAACTTTGGACAAACCATAAAATCTAAGAAAAAAATGAAGACACAAAATTAGTTTACCTGAAAAGTTGCTACAAATGTGTTATTATTGATTTTTTAATAGGGCACGTATTTTTTGTTTTAATCATAAAAAATAACTTTTATCATATCAAAAATACAATTTTTGACAAACGATACAAGATATGAAAAATGAAATGAATAGAAAAAGTTTTTTATACAAAAAAGATCTAATAATTGTATCTGAAGCCTTTTTTATAGGACGCGTAGTTTTTGTTTTAATCGTAAAAATAAAATTTAAATTAAAAAATCTCTTTTGTTTTTTGATAAACCACACAAGATAAGAAGAAAACTAATAACCAAAAGTTTTTCAACAAAAAAATACTTAGGATTATTTTATCTATTATTTTTTTTATGAAACTCGAAGTTTTGTTTTAATCGTAAAAAATAGAATTAAAAATTAAAAATTAAATTTTTGGACAAACGACACAATCTAAGAAAAAAGACGAATCAGCAAAAGTTGTTCAACCGGAAAAGAGCTACAAATTTTTCAATAATCATTTTGTTTGATAGGATGCATAGTTTTTGTTTAAATCGTAAAAAATAAAATAAAAATAAAATTTGTTTGTTTGTTTGAGAAATTACACAGTGTACCTAGAAAATAATAACCAAAAGTTAGTCAGAAACAAAATATTTACAAATTTTATACCTATTATTGTTTGATAGGATGCGCAGTCTTTGCTTTAATCTTCAAAAAGTAATATTAAAATTAAAAATAATAACATTTTGGACCAACGACACACGCTATAAAATAAATTTATTTGGAAAAAGTTGTTCTATCAAAACAAATTATTTATTAATTATTTTTTGATTGGACGCGCAGTTTTTAGTTCAAGCATAAAAGATTATAATAAACATAAATGTAATAAAATTTAAAAAAAACAACACACGCAACAAAAAAATCATGAATAAAAAAAATTTTTTCAACAAAAAAAGTTTACAAATTTCATAATAATCAATTTTTTATAGCACACGCTTTTGTTTTATACGAGAATAAAAATATTATTAAAATTGTGTTTTTGTTGGAAAATTCATTCAAGGAACGAAAAAAAATAAAGACCAAAAGTAATTCACCAAACAAATATTTACAAACTTTTCATCTATTATTTTTTGATAGGATGCGCAGTTTTTAGTTCAGCATAAAAGTTACAATAAACATAACAATAATACAATTTTGGAAAAACCAAACACGCTACGAAAAAATTATGAATAAACAAAAGTTGTTCAACCAAAAAAAAAAATTACAAATTTTTATAATAATCAATTTTTGATAGGGCGCCTAGTTTTTGTTTTAATCGTAAAAAACAATATTAAAAATAAAAAATTAAATTTTTGGATAATTGACACAAGGTACAAAAAAATAAAAGATCAAGGTTGTTCGCCCAAAAAGAGGTACAAATTTGTTACTTACCATTTTTTATAAAACGCTTAATTTTTGTTTTATTCATAAAAAAACGTTCAAAATAAAAAAAAGTAATGATTTTACAAACACCACATGGCACGCGTAAAATTTATACACAACATTTTTTGAACAAAGAGATATACATGTTTCCAATAAATAATTGTTTGAAAAGTCTCCTATTTTTTGTTTGAAACGTAAAAATTAAATTTATGTAAATAATACATTTCTATGGCATAAAAAGACAGAACAAGTTCGTCAACCAGCCAATTTTCACGTTAAAAAGATGAAAAAATTTATCCAACACCATTTCTTACATAACACGCGTATTTTTCTTTTTAATCGTGGAAAATGCTATTTGAAATAAAAAATTCCATTTTTCGTTAAAAGTATACAAGATAAGACAGTAAATAAATTGACAAGAATTGTTCATGCAAAAAGGGTCTGCAAATTTGATGTCAATCATTTTTTATAGGACGCATAGTTTTTGTTTAACATTAAAATATTGTTAATTTATTATTTTGGAAAATCAATTTAAGATTCGCGTAATATTAATGGACAAAAGTTGCTTACACAAAAGCGATCCACAAATTGTTTTTAAACAATTTTTTGATAGGAGGCTCAATTTTAGTTTTATTCGTGAAAAAGAACATAAAAAATAATTAAAAAATTGTATAAAAACGGCACAAGATACGGAAAAAAATGATACAAAAATTTTGTTATCAAGAAAAGATCGAAAAATGTGTTATATATTATTTTTGGATAAGACGCGTAGTTTTTGTTTTAATTTTGAAACAAGGAAATTGCAAATAAAATAATTAAATTTTAGAAAAAAATAAAAGGTACAATGAAATGTTTAAATAAAAAATTGTTTGCCTGAATTAGATCTAAAAATATTCTTTTGAAATTTTTTTCTCATAAGAATGTTTTGGTTAAAGCCGAAGGAACTTTAACAAAGGAGAATTCACAATCACTAAATTTCAGTTCTCGCTGGTTTGACCTTTAATTTTAAAAGTTCTATGCTAAAATATGGGGGAAGTACAATGACCGAACGAGTAGCACGGCGGGTCATTTTTTGGATAGGATACCCAGTTTTTCCAATCATAAAAACGAGACAATGGAAATACATCTGTTTGAATATCAATGCAAATTATGAATTTTAATAATATAAATTTATTGAAATGATGTATTTTTCACTCAGAGAAATATCTTTTTGTGTTCAAAGGATGTTGCTTGATACAGATGGGATTTACTTACATATTTACTAGATAAATATAATATAAGTTCCAAACAATAGAGTTAACCATAATGTATAAGAGTTCCCACTTTCGAAAGATGCGTGAAAGAACGAGATACGTGATGGGAATGTTTTCGTTTAAGCCAAAAGAGTTTTAACAAAAGAGAATTCACAATCACCAAATACTGTGTCCCTGCAACCCGGCAGAATTTTTTTTATGAATTGGACGTAATGATACTCAATATTACATATATATTAATTATTCTTTAGTAGGATAATTAAAAATTTATTTTAAAAATGGTGATTGACTTACTTGGAAAGCACAGACAGCTAATAAGCAGAAGAGCACGCACCCCATGCTCGAAAAAAAGTTTAATATCTACTTCCTCTCAAACATGAACCAGAAGTATTTTATCCCAATGTGTAAAGTTGACTTTTTATAGTAAACAATTATCACATGGAATATTTGTTCAGGTCAAAAAGGAGCAATTCATATGAGAAGAGGTGGAAAAAATTCGAAATCATCAGGCTTTAAAATCTGGGTGAAGGTAAAGTTGTAAGAAAAATATGTTTTTCTGACATTGTCTGTTCCGGTTCTAATATCAAGGTTTACTACATTTTTTTGATAAATAATGAACTTTCAATAAAATACTTCTACGAAAATCATTTTTAAGCTATGTTTACATTCAATTTAAAGTTTGTTTTTTAATTTATTTATGGTTAAAGAGATTTAGAGACATTTTAATGGATTTTAATAGGTTTCAAATGATTTATTGTTATTATATTATTAACTTGTAAGTTAATAACTCCGTCCGACGTCTAAGAATTTCAAGTAATTTCAACAGGTTTACAAATTATGAGGTATTTAAAATGATTTCAAGAAATTTAAGAGAATTCACGAATATTCAAAAATTTTCAATTGATTATAACTGATTTACAAATTTTTGAAATTTTTGAGAACTACTTAAAATTAATTTTTGTAACGGAAAATGTAAGTTTTCCATTTTTTTGTTAAAAATTGATGTTTTAAGTTTAAAATTTGACAAAAAACTCGTCTCCTGGCTTAAAAGTTGAACAATTTAGATAAAATTTTCGTTCCGTCTTGACTGCGAACGCATTATTTTTTGAAAACTTGTCTGTTTGATTGGAAAATTTAACTTCTGGATTGAAACATTAGCTGCAGTGTTTTCTTAAAAAATTATATTTCCCTGGGAACAAAAATTTAACTGTTTTGCTGAAAATTCGTTTATTAAGAAAGAAAATTCATCCTTTTGGATTAAAAATTCATCTTCGTCTTTTCAAAATTCTAAAATAAATTAAATACAAATTTCTAAATCAATGCCTTCTAAAAAATTTAATTATGTTGTTGATAATGCAACTGTTTTTTATTTTAGTTTAATTTTGCTGTTTGAAAAAGCAAGCATTCAGTTGAAAATAGAAATTAAAAAAAATGCAACTATTTTATTGAAAATTTAATTATTCTTTTGAAAATTAAACCATTTTGTTGAAAAATCATCCTTTTGGGTTGAAACTTCAGCTTTAAGTAGGAAAGCAATATTTTTAGGTTAAAATAAATTTTAAAAAATTAAAATTATTTCATTACATTTATAAAAGATTATATGTTAAAAATGTTACAGGATTAAAATTCTGACCTTTGATTCAGGGATACTGAAAAATTCAGGAAACGCATGTCAGGTAATTTTGAAAATTAAATTTTATATTTTCACCTAACATGTGCGTGGCTAAAATTATTTAAAGCATTTTTCTAATAATTCTTTATCTGCAACATTATTGATATTTTCTTATTTTTACTACAATGTACATAAATATTTTAATCTAATGTAAGTCTTTAAAATTTTTGTTTCAAAATAATTCTTCAACATCAAAGTTTCTTCGGTAATTTTGTACATTGAATTATAGTTTAATTTTATGTAGATTTTAGTTTCAAGGAAGTAATATATAATCATAACAAACATTTCATTGAATACAAATTATTTAAATTTAAATTAGAAATTAAAATGGTCTTGTAAAATTTTAAAAAATGGTCTTAAAATCCTCCAGATTCTCTTTTTGACATATTTTGAAAACCTTAGAACTTCAAATTAATCTTATAAATTAAAATCTAAATCATTAAAATTGTTTCCAAATATCTTAT
>JAWWLR010000149.1:5093548-5104292 GCA_035041075.1 Acraspis erinacei | reverse complement strand
TTTAGTTATTGTAACATGTCTCAATCTCACAAGAATCAAAGGGTCATTCATGTTAGGTAAACAAAAGTCGTCGAGTGCTCATAGCGGGTAGCCTGCCTCGGAGCCTATCGAGCTACCGGGCCCAGAGTGGCATCCACCTACCGTCGGGTAGCCACCCACTCCTGGGTAGCAGTTTGGGAAACGCTGCTCTAAAGCAGCGATTCCCAAACTTTTTTGGCTGTTTCTAAGGAGCGGTAGGGCCGCCACCCTGAAATTTTTTCATGATAATTAAACCCAAGGGGGGACAATTGGTGGTATGTGGTACGTGCGTGTTATTGCAATTTATTTTCCCAAACAATTTTAGAGGTCTAATAATTTTACGTTTCCAAGATCTGCGAATGATTCCTTTCGTAGTGAAAATATTAACCAATTTTTATTAACTTGTTCCCCATATAATTAAAATTGTATCACGAAATTCATTCGGTTATTTAAATTTAATTGTGGCATACCTTTGTAACTTTAGTTATTGTAACATGTCTCAATCTCACAAGAATCAAAGGGTCATTCATGTTAGGTAAACAAAAGTCGTCGAGTGTTCGCAGCGGGTAGCCTGCCTCGGAGCCTACCGAGCTACCCGGCCCGAAATGGCATCCACCTACCGCCGGGAAGCCACCAACCCCTGGGTAGCAGTTTGGGAAACGCTGCTCTAAACCAGCGATTCACAAACTTTTTTGGCTGTTTCTAAGGAGCGGTAGGGCCGCCACCCTAAAATTTTTTCATGATAATTAAACCCAAGGGGGGGGGGCACTTGACGGTCTGGGGTGCGGGCGTGTTATTGACATTTATTTTCCGATACAATTTTAGAGGTCTAATGATTTTTTATGTTTTCTGTTGTTCCTGTTGGGATAAAATAAAAATATACAATTATAATCACCTTATGATTTTCCGCAGGATAAAATTGATAAAAAAATGCACAATGCTAAAATAGCTGACAACAAATGAGTCATGTTTGTAAAAATGTTAAGTAAATACAATAATATATAATTTGATGAAATAGTACATTTTTAATTTATTTCAACTTGAACGAGATGAAAGATTCAATATTCGTCGTCAGCTATTCTATTATTGCACTTTCTGTGATAAATTTTATCTTGCGAAAAACTCAAGGTGTTTACAACACATCGCACACCTTAAAATTAAACAAACTTTAAAAATAATAAACACAAGATTTAATTATTATATTCGAGACTTTTTTATTCTTAAAAATACATAAATATATCCACTTTTTGTATTCAATACATCACCTTATATTTATTTCCGATCTCAAGTGCAAACTATATATTTAAAAAAAAATTTCTATGAATTTAACAATTTTCAGCACATTTAAAAATATGTATTGGTGTTTTATCCCACTTAATTTTTATTCATTTTTTGGATTAACTCTATTTTACTTCTCCCGTTCTAAAAATTTTCCCATTTTTTTTTTATTATAGAAAGTATATATTATCATATACACAAAATAAAATGTTTCAGGGGCTGCTAACCACATTCATTTTTTTCTAAATTTTTTTGGCGAACCATGCCAACTTTATTTATACCTCAAGTGAAAAATATATATTTTGGTAAATTTTTTACTGTGAACTTAAACATTTTAGCTCAAATTTAAATTTATGATGGGGTGTTTACCACTTGTATTTTTTCTTTGGAAAATTCCGTTATTCATTTTTCATCACGAGAAAACTTTTTCAGTAGGTTTTATTTGAAATTACATTCAGATGCCTATCTTTGAAGGATTGTTTCAACCCCTTAGTGTTTTTTACCCAGATAAAAAAATACATGTCGCTTAGTTTTCCGATTACTACAACAAATATCAGGGAGAATAAAATCGGCGAGAGATACATGGAGTACTTCCCTCGTATGCCGGGAGTTACGGCTTAAAAGTAGGCCCTAAATTTCGATTCAGAAATGTTTAAATTTAATATCGTTTCCTTTTCAGTCTACCGAAAAAAAAGCATTAAAGTGGATCAAGAGAATGGCAAGTGAACAAAAGGATGACACACATATGACGACTTCTGACCTCTCCACAATACATTTATAACGTATTATTAGTATAAACTACCACTCTAGTATAAGGTTTAAAAAAATAACTCTAAATAAATATTTTTAAAAAATTGGCATGCTCGCCTATATAATATATCCATACTTAAGTCCTTCGTAATACACACGGTATTTTCTGAAAAATTTCTTCTGTACTGCAATGGACTGTAATAATAAAAATATATCTAGTGTTGAATAAAAAGTTATCATTAAATCTCAATCTGCCGTTTCCTTCTGGAGAAAAATGACTTTTTCCTCAATTATTATTACAATTACCTTATTTGTGATTATTAAAAATATTGATAACAATTTATTTACATTATTATTGTGGATTTTTTATTTTAAAAAACTAGTGTTAGCATTTCTGAATATAAAAAAAATTGATTACTGCACGGAGAAACCTTGTTTATTAAAATGTTTGAATTTAAATTAAATATTAATTTAATTTATTTAATTTAAATGTTAATTAAATTTTAATTTATCAAAATGATTTTTACTTCACTTTTTGCTACTCAAATTCAATTTTTCATCAAAATTGAACATTGGAGTATTATTTTTTTAGTAAGATTACAAAGATGTTGGAAGCAATGTTAATTTGTCTGAGTGTTATAATGATAATTGTTTAAATCAAGGAGTAAGATGGTGAAATTATCCTTTATTCCAATCTTCACAATCTTGTGAAGATTGGAATAAAGGATATTTTACCATCGTGATTCCCTTGGTCTGAAGTATGTCAATTTCACCATCTTACTCATTGATTTAAACAATTGTTATTTTTTTGATTGTTATAAACAAACTTCATAAGAAAATTTAATAAATAAGGTATTGATGATTCTGATACACAAATTCATTTAATAATCGCTTTTAAATAGGAAAAATCTCTTTCTTGCTAAAATTTTTATTAAATCACAAAAATGAAACTCCTGCTAAATATACTGATATCCAGCAATATTTTCCATTGCTTTAAACAATCTTAATCAATCAGTTGAACATCTACACTCCAAATATTTTTCAAATATGAAGATGAGCTTGACCGTGATCTTCAGATCAAATGTTGAGGTTAGTTTAGAGTACATAACTGATTTGGACTGTAATTTCTTATTTCTAAGTACAGTGCTCATTAAGTTATTTATAAAAATAAAATAAAAATTGTAAGCTCTGAATCATTTTGAACCTCAATTTTCTAATTTGCCGCACTGTGCGATGGATAGAGTAATAGCGCAAGTTTGAGCGTTGGGGAAAGATGGAGAAAAACAGTGGGTCATTTGGACCCAGGACATCACTTCCGTGATACCCGTACAGGCTGAGCCATCATGGTTATCCCTGAGAAAATTAACTTTCTTAAACTTCTATTTTTTCTACAGAATTTGTTTAGACCTTAATCTTAAGAAGCAATATCATTGCACAACTTGTGCCAAAGCGCGCTCGCATCTTATAGCATTACCTTCCTCACATTTCCTCCCCTCGCATCACACGCATGTTCCTATTTGCTCGCTTTGTCTCCGCGGTTTACACCTAATACTTATCTACTATTTACAATAATTACATTTTTCCTACATCCACTTTCTTTCCTATTCACAATATTTCCTTCGACACTCCTCTTCCTCCTTCCTTCTCTTCTTCTCCATCTTACCTAACACCCCTTTCACGAATGCTAATGTCCTGTTGTCCGCCCTTTCATGAAACAGCACCTACACGCTTATCCTACTCCTTTCCAGCTTCCCACACTCGTCCAACCAGTGTTCCACTCTTGCATCCCTCTTAGTGCACAATTCACACTTCCTCTTCTTCTTAGAAAGCCAAAGGCTATTAAAATTTGCCATGCACTAAAATCTCATCCTCCCTATAAACTTCCGACTTCCTTTCTCTCTTTTTTGACACAAATATCGCGCTCTATCATTTGGCATAACCCACGCATAGTTCCTGAAAACCTTGACCCACTTATTCTCTGCCCTAACTAGCTTGCTTCCTTTCTCTTCCAATAATTTCTCCTTATATTTACACGTTCAAGTTCCCGTTATAATCCCTAAACTCTTTCAACCTATCTCCCTCCTAAAAATATTATTAGACATATTTCTTGCCGACCCCCGTATTCACTTTACACACTTTTTCTCTACCCTATTTAGCTCCTCACTTTCCTTTCTCCACCAAACCTTCAATTTATAAAATTAGACACTCATCACTAGCAACTCAAACAGCTTCATTTACCTACAGAAATCGTCTATGCACAACTCCGTTCCCAGTCCCCGAACCTGCCTCGTCACAAACATTTGACCTTCTCACTCTCTTCTTTATGATCATCCGCTCCCCCATTCCTTCGCAACCGGAACCCCAGCTACACAAACTCTTTCACCTCCTAAACCGCCTTTCTCTTGTAATTTCACTCATAATCTCCTTGAAAGCCTTCTCGCTCTTTGCTAGAAACGCTATGTTATCAGCATTAGACAAACAGATGCGAGAATAAAGTTAGAAAATAAGAAATAAACTGTTTAAAGCTGGGAAATCAATAATTGTATCATGAACTTTCTATTCCGTTATGGTGGCCCCTTTCAACAGTTTCAAGATAGTAGGGGTAGTTAACAAATTATACGTATCATCGAAAGGGATTCAGAATATAAAGGAGAGAATGTGAAGGGAAAATGTAAGAAGAACGGATAATAATAAAAAAGAGATTTCGGCACGGTAATGAAACTCGACCTAGGACTGCTAGAAGCGTGTAGATACTGAAATTTCTCGATGATGGTAAAGCGCTGGAGAGGCTTCTAAACCATGGAAATAAGATCTTTTATTTTCGAGAGCGTTTGGGCTAATGTTTATTTCTCTGAAAAATCAATTTGAAGAGTATATTCAAAAAAATTTCTCAATATTTAAAAAGATGTTTTAAAATATCCAAAAATGGTCTTGAAGGTTTTAAGGTATTTAAAAGTTTTAAAAGCGTTTGAAAAATAATTCAAAATGTGAATATTTTACGAACGAATGAAAATAATATATAAAAATTTGTAATGATTTAAAAAGTTTAGAACTTCTTTCAGAATTTTGAATGATATTTAGAGGATTCCAATTTTTGCAGGCTTCCTAAAAAAATAGAAAATCATCTTTTTGGAGAGTTAATTTTATGAGTATAATTGAAAAAATTTCAAAGCGTTTCAGAACATTCATCAATTCTTTGAAAAATAGTTGAAAGATTTGGAGACCCTTTTTTTCTTCTTGAAAAAATAAATAAATATTTAACGAAGAAAGATTTTCCAGCCAATAATAAAAATAATTGTTATCCAAATTGGGAATTTTGAAACCAATACGACAAAGAATCTACGAAACAATTGAATTTCTTAATTTCATACAATTCGTTTTTTAATTGTTACATTTTAAAAGAAAAAATTGAATTTTGAACTAAAATGATTTTTCGGGCAATGAACAAATATATATTCGTCCGAAATGTTAAATTTTCATGGCAACAGAAAGAAATTTAATGCAAAATTATTTAAGTTTCAGTTTGAAAATATGAAAACAAAAGTTTTAAATACAATTAAATTGAAAAATACGTGAAATTTTAAATTTTAGTTGAAAAACATGTTATTCAGAAAGAGCTTAAGCTCTGCTAAATAGAGCCTTGATAAGAAAGACTGCGACCCATTCTAAATCGGAACCAGGTAAAGCTGTCCAAAATCAGTGTCTCGACATCATTAAGAAGTAAAAGAAGTAAAATCACTGTTTCTGCTAGAAGTCCTGATCTCCGATTTTTTTCGTAAATTCTGAATTACGTCCAGGATGAAGCTCTTCATCCTTACGTTGGTGGCAATTTCTGTTGGTGAGTATAAGTGAAGAAATTGAATTAATTACAAGAATTTCTTTTTCAGGGTCATTCACAAATTTTTTATATGCGATTTTCTGACATTTTTAACAATTTATATGTAAAAACTCCATATTCAGTTTCGAAATTTATAGTAGCCAGTTGATAATTTACCTCCTGTGGCATGGGATTATTTTTCCTAACTGAATCATCCTTGTCATGTTAATATTATTTTTAACGGATTGGCCGATGGTTCTATTGCTAATATAATTTTTTTCAACTATCAGGATTTTCTGAAAGCAAAACTAATTCAGCCCCTCCAAATGGCTCAGTTAAAGTAGAAGAAGTTTTAACTCATTTTTTGGATGTAAAGGCTACCGATTTAATTAAATGTAAAGTCGCTGACAACCAGATTAGGATGAACAATGTAGCATATAACCTGAAAGCTATGTCAGACACTGCTTCTCAAAAAGGTAAGCTGAAAGATGATGTTCAAAGGCAGTTATCCTACAACGTAATCGCAGCAGCGTTACCATGCTTGACACCAACGGAAGTGAACGCAAAAGTGAACGAACATATGAAGAAGTAAGTTTGTTTAATGTTTCATAAATGAATTTCAAACTTTTTTTTCAGATAAAGTTTTCCTCTCGATGTTTCCAACCCATCCTTAGCTTCCTCACTCTTTTTCCACTTGCCCTTTCTGTCACGATAACCACTTACCTACTGGTCCATCCTAGATACATCTACTAGGTCTTATCTATTGAATCCAAATTATAATCCTCTCAGAATTTGAATCCAAATTCCTTCTCCAAATTTCCCCCTACTTTCGTGCTTATTCTCCCATGCCTTGCTAAACTTTTGTACTCTCCCTATCTAACTCTCCTTTACCTAATCCTCTTCTTTCCGTCCCAATACCGCTGTTATTCCCACTCTTATTGCTTTTTCCATACTGACACTACTAACCGAGCTAACTTTCCCATCCCTAAATTTTGTCTACACCCCCTCTCATTCAATGCCGTCTCTCACCTAACTATTCCCACCTCCATTCCACACTTGCCTTTATATCTCATGCCTCCGTTCCACAACATTTTTTACAAGATTCCCCTTCACTGCCCCATTCATAACTTCCTTTCTAGTTCAGCCCCTCCACTAGTTCTCCTGTGCCTACATCGCACTTACTCTGCACTCTTCTTTAGCCCTTTATCAACTATCCTCACTCTCGCTAATACTCCTCTCCTACTACCCCATCCCAAATCGTGGTAAATTAAATACAAATTTATATTTGGACAAAAAATAATTTAGTTATTATACCAAGAAATTTTTAAATTAATTCAACTGTTTTTGTTTGAAGATTATAATTCTACTTTGAAGTTGCAGCTCCTTATTAGAAACTGCTCTTACGCTACTTAAATCTATAGCCCCTGCTTTAAACTTTTGACTCCTAGAAAATGAAACAATAGAACCTACTTTAACTCAATTTCAATTTTTGGGCCCTTAGTATGGTCCAAAAATTGTTTTAACAAATAAACATCTATTATTCATTAAAGTAAATGTATAAAAATGATGTAGTTATTCTACAAAACGTTGCATAGGATACAAATTTTAAAAAGAAAGTTGATATGTGGTTCAATTTTTAGAAATATGGAAAATACACAATACATAATGTTTTAAATAATTACATAATGTTTTTAGAAAAATCAACTACTCCGTGCAATAATAAACAAGTACATATCAATCACAAAATATGATTATTTTCTACTTTTTTTGGAAATGAATAATTGTTTAAATAATTTAAATTTGTTTAAAAAATTGCAAATTGATTAAAAGGTCATGAAATAGGTTCATATCTTCAGTTATCTGTTTTGATTTTAAAATCCAAATTTTTTAAGATTCCCAGAAATTTCCCGTTTGTTTCTAAAATTATGGCAAATTTTCTTGATGTACAGATTTGGTTAGTAAATAATAATGGAAAATTATAAATTGAAAAAAATTTTCTTTCCTCAATTTAGAATTTTTCCTGCACTCATTACTACCTATTCACATTATTAATTTTTTTTCGAAAAAACAAAATAACAGTATATTTCTTTCATTGAAGCTGAAGAAATTTGAGGTTATACATATTCAACGTTTTCAAAAATGTGTGCAAAAAACTATTTTTCAATTTATAATTTTTTTATGATTATTCACTAGTAAAGATTGTACATCAAAAAGATTTATCATAATTTTCGAAGCAATAGGGATATTTCTTCGATTTTTCAAAAATTTGAATTCTTAAATCCAAACAAGGGAGCAGAAGATATGAATTGATGTCAAAATTTATTTATTTTTTATTTTGTTCGGATGCCATCCCATAAATATTTTTCACTGAGTTCAAATTATATGAATTTGATCGTTTTCATACCGTCCAAATGCGCAATCACATGCAAATATTTTCTCTTAACTGAAAATGCTAAAAATTTTACGAGAATAATACTCATAATTAAAAATTACTAAATATTGTCGATTAATAAATCATTATAATTGTCTTTGTCAATAATTAATGAACTTGTGTATATTCAACTGTCATGTAGGTGATTGAGAATCACAACAAATTATAAAATCTCTAAACACAAATATTATAAATAAAATTAAAAATTTGAAAAATATATTGAAATATATATTTAATAATTATGATATTGTAAAGTTACTGATTGTTTTCACATTTTATTAAAGTATTACGGTTAATTTATTTGGAAAATGATCTCGTAAAGAAAATCATTTTTTTCTAAGGAACGGTACCACTTTTTCAATATTCTGATCATTTTTGTTACCAAACAATAAAAATTTAGAGCTTCTGAAACATTTTCTGAGATTAATGGTACTATTTACGTGTCCAACACTTGATTTAGAAGAATAAATCATTTATTTTCGTGAGAAAATGTCTACTGTTTTAATTTTGTGCATGATATTTTTTCGAAAATAAGAATCTTTCGATACAGAAACACAATTGGGTGAGAGTTTATAACGACAAAAAACTTGTTTTTTAATGAATGGAAGTAGCCACAATTAAATTCTTTTTATTTTTTGTCTATGATAATATATAATTTCATGTACAAAGACAATTGAGAAGATAATTTTGTAACGAATGAAGTAAAATAGAGTCCATGCAATATGAACAAAAAAAATAAGGGAGGGTAAAACAACACTCACTTATGTATACAACTTCAAAATGAGTATAAAAGCGTGCAAACAATTAGAAGAAAATACTTGTTTCACACAAGACAGAGCACGGAGGTATTTATATATTTTTAAGCAAAACAGAGAATTGAAGAAGGTACCCGTGTTGAAGTTTCGTCTTCAGTTTTAACTTCTTTAAGCGTAAGCGTTATTAGGTGAAAATATAGAAAACTACAGTGTCACTTTTTTCGCTTTCAAAGCCATAAACTGGATTAAGTTAATCTCACTGATTTAAACTTCATTTTATCTTCAAACCATGGTGTCCGCTTTCCCGTCTCTTTCAACGTAATGATTGTTTTCAGGAGAGCTACTCAATTGTAATAAATTTAATTTTCAATACACCCTTCACCGAACTGAGATAAGGGCAAATGTGGAGTAGATAAATTAGAAAGCTCAATATGATTTCTTCTGAATCTACAATGCAAAATATAGGTTTCCAATTTAAACCTTCAAAGTTATCCCTCTCACGGCCTCACGAGGACGGGTGTGGGGTAAATTTTTGGGTTATTGCATTTCCACTCAAAAATTAAAATGTTTTATTACGGACACTTTTTTTTCTTTTAATGCGTATTTCTTGAGGAGCGCATTTCTAGAAAATTCCCGATGTAATAAAATTTAAAAAAAAATTAATAGGTATTATTTACTTGTTTTTGAAAACACAATAATCAAATATCTTTAACAAAGATAAATTTTTCCAAGTTTAATATTTTTTAGCATAGATTAAAAAACTTATCTTTTTTGGTTAAAATATTTTATTTCTGTTATATTTAATAAATGAATTATATTCATTTTACAATTTGGAAACTTTCTAGTGTTATGTGTCAAACATACAAGTTGAGCGCTTCGAAAATCGAAGCAAGAGTACACGAGATCTCCACTCAAACTTTCACAGGCAATTTGAGCGAAGATCCTACGTGACCACTTGACGATCTCACGGATTAGCTCAACCACGAGTTTGCCTACTCCGAGTGAGTCATCGCCGAGTAATTGGTGTCTATTAACGATAAACTTCCGCGCCTGAAAGCGCCGGCCTGCCAAGCGCATACCGATAGTGAAAATCTCAAACGTAGGCGGCAGGCCGGTCACGTACGCCAGAATCTTCCCTCTCTGTCTCTCCCATAGGCATCCTATCTTCCCCCTTCAACATTTGCTGGCGCGTCGGAAAATCCCTCCGGGGAGCTCAACTCGGCCGAGTTAAAATAATTACAGAATTACTTTATCTCACGGAGTTGAATAGCATTAGAATTAAAATGAGTTAAGATTAAGTAGTCAGAATTATAGTTAAAGTAAATATAGTTAGGTACAATCGTAAGCGTGTGATTGATGAGTAAGTCCCATAATTAGTACCTAGTATAAGCATTATCTTATATTTGTTAATCAGTCATTTCAGATAGTTTAAGAGTGCGTGTTTATGTAAATTAGTCATGGATAGAAAGGCCGTTTTGTTATTTGCAAGTACTAAATAAAAATATTAATATTTCTCTTAATTAAAAGAGCTAAATCGTTTAATAAAAGTTAGCGGCCTTCCTATTCGCCCCAGCTTCTTGATTCCTTCGGGAAATGAAAGCTGGGATAGAAATAGGCTTTAGGTATAAGTTTCATTAATTTTAGTAAATTGTTAGTATTTTTAATTATCAATTAAAAATAGTTCTAAGTTAGTTT
>JAWWLR010000149.1:5077983-5090228 GCA_035041075.1 Acraspis erinacei | reverse complement strand
CCAAAAAGCGACCAGGGACCCTCCCACTCCTCGAAAAATATTTTATATCCCGTTCTACGATGCGGCGGTTCAATTGTACTATCTTTTACACTATAGAGATGAAAGATTTAATAAATCCTATACCAACGAGTATTATCAGACTGGATGGACAAAATTATCTTGTCCTTCCGCAATTTTTGTAAGTTGCGTTGGAAAGCATACGATGATCTCTCGAAATCTGAAGAAGTGAAATGTGAGCAACTCTTTTACTACTCAAATTCTACTGATGTTTAAATTAGTGGTTCACTTTTTAATAAGTCAGATTAGAAGAATATGTTAAAAATTATATTTTATAATTCTCAAGTTTATTTCAACGTTAGTTTTAAAGTTGAAGTTACTGTAATGATTATTTTTAGAGAGTTTGCAAAATGATAGCCTCCATCATTCGTTTATCCTCACTTACCAATGAATATTATCAGAAGGGAATTTTAAATAATTGTATTGCAAAATTCATGCGTTTCTTTCAACGTTAATCTTGAAATTTCTTTCACTGTACATGTAATGGGTATTTTTAATGACTTATGAATAATACTATTTTTCGGCTTCGTGTTTGTATTATTCTATAAACAATATATAAATAAATTTTGTATTAAAAATTTATTTGCCTTTCATTTTTGTATCTTCAGAATAATATTTTAACTTTGTATACGCAATAGGTCAGGATTTTTAGGAAATTTCGTTATTTTTTATATTATGAAACTATAGTTTCAATAACAGAAGAAAATGATCATTTATTTATTTATATTATTCTGCAGCACTATACTTTAACAAATATATTATTATGGTTACAACATCGAATTTCTTTTAATCAATATATTATAGAAGAAAATATTAAAGAAAATTTAAATATCTACCAGAATAAGTATCTTTACGATAAAAAATTTAGATTTTCCTTTACACACATATTATAGTTATTTTGATGACACATTTATCATTTTGCAAAAAGATAAACTACTCTAAGTTTTAAACCAATTCAATTCTTATAACCCTAGACTTAAATTCACACTTGAGATTGAACGTAATAATCCCATTCCTTTTCTAAATTTCAATGTTATAAGGATTGACTCATACAATATTATTACAGATTGGTATCGTAAAGATACTTATTCTGGTAGATATTTAAATTTTCTCTCTAACCATCCAATAAACCATAAAATGTCCATAGTAACAAATCTTATGGATACAGCACTTAAATTATCACATGAATCATTTAACAAGTCAGACATTGAATTTATTTAAAAAACTCTTTATTTAAATAATTATCCAATGCAATTTATTCAAAAACATATTAATAACAAAATTAAAAAATGAACGATTGTCTTTCTAAACAAGCAAACGCAAATATCATCAGAAAATTTGTTTTTAAACCTTTAGTTTCTCGACCTTTTCATGGAAACTTATCTTTAGAATTTAAAAGAATTCTTAATGATTTTAATATTACAACAATTTTTCGAATCCATTAAAACCTTGATAAATTTCTAAACCTAGGTTCTTTAGACAATTTTCAACTTACTGATTTTTTATACAAAATTCAATGTTTAAATTGTGAAAAATGTTATGTCGGTCAAACTTGTAGATTACTCTCTACGAGAATAAAGGAAAATCATGATAATTTTTAGACAAAATTCAAAAAACCATAAAGTCATTGCTAAACACCAGGCCTTAACTGGACTTCTAATTGATTGGGAAAATGTCATAGTTTTACACCATGTACCTAACGAATTCAAAAGACCAATAGCGGAAATGTTTTTCATTAAAAAAGATGGTAAGAATTGTTTAAATATAATCTCAGATCTAAATAATCATAGTTCAATATAAAACATAATTTTGCATTCTTTAATTTAAAAAAATCAATTAAAATTTGCGTTTTTAAACTAATGAAAGAAAAAGAATTAAAATGAATTAATAAAATTTTAAATTAACTAACTTAACAAATTTATGAATTATGAATTTGGAATATAGGATATATTAACATCGCAATTCCCTTGGTCTGAAGTATGTCAATTTTACCATCTCACTCATTGATTTAATTATTTAGTTAGATAATCTTGAAAAATATTCAGAATTTTTAGTAAAATGTCAAAAATAATTTTTAATATTTAAAGTTTCCAAAATTCCCAAAAGATAATCCGGAATTCGAATCATTTTAGGTCATCAAAAGTTCTAAGCTGAACCGTATTTTTCGAAAATTGTTGTAAAACCCTGTAAAATAAAAAAGGCCTATGAAAATCTGTTTGGAACAGTTTTTTCCAAGTCTGAAATCATTATTTTTTTCAATTTTCTCAAGAAACCTGGTTTAATAATAGTTTTGCATTCGGAACCAACAAATAAACTCAATATTAAAGCAACACAAAACTTCAAAAATAATTTGATTTTTTATTTTATCCTTATAATATTTTTAAAAATAAATTTATGACCTAGAAAATATAATTATCTGAGAATAGTATTTTACAGTTTTAGCTTTATCATTGCAAGGTGGCTAGACATCCCAATACATATATAATGTTTTTCTATTTAGATACAAACTTGAAGAGTTTTGTGAACACCTGATGTTGTCGGCGGTCTTCTGACCTACTTCAATGTACTCCATAATGTCTTGTTAAAATAAATTCCAATTAAGTACAAACTGAGGAACAAAAAAGTATTTTCAGTATATGATCGGGATGAGATTACGCACAGGATTTCTTATGAGACAAAAAATATATTTAATAAAAAACTAATAAAAATGTACAATCTATTTTTATAAAAGCAAGTCTAACAAATTAATCAGAATGTCATGTGAATTAATTAATTAATTTAGAATGAATTAATTACAATAAATTCATTCAGAATAAATTATTGAGAATTCAGAATGAAGTCGAAACAATTAAAGTGAAATATGAAACAATTGAAATAAATTGGCAAAAATCACTGAAATTCCATTGAGCTTAGTAAAAGGAAAGTGAACTTCAACGACTCTATGGGAATTAAGGATACTTTAATGAATTTAATACATATTTTACTGAATTGAACGAATTTAAACAATGAAGAAAAATCCATTGAATTGACTCAAAGAGATGTTAATCGAGCGAATTAAATGTTTTAAAAATATTATTATGAAAAAATAATTGAATGGAAGGGAACACAAATTTTAACATACAAAAAAATGTTCATTGGATTCAAACTTTTCGCTTAAAAAAAATGCTGTTCTAATGAGACCACTTTGTATATTAAATGTATCTTTCCAAATTATTTTCTGAACGAAAAATAAAAAAATTCTAAAAATATTTCTTAAGGCCAAAGTAGAATATAAGAGCAAGAATTTAATTACCAGAGTCATGAATTGAAAAAAACTATTATTCAGATTAAGAGAGAAAACTCTAATTAGGAACTTTCTAAAGAATTATTGTTCTTTTGTCTCTGAGCAATAATTTGAAGAAAAAACATTGAGCATTAAAAATTTGTTCCGTCAAAATATTAAATTTCGGTGTTTTAATAAATAAATATTATTGATTGAAAAACAAATTTTTTAATCGTTCAAATTTGGAAATTTCAAAATATCGGCCGGAAGTTTATTTTTCGATTTTCCCGAATAAGAAAATATTCCAAGTACGATAATATCAGAAATAAAATTTTCGAATGTGAAAAATTAAACAATTGATTGTCTATAAAACGAAAATAAGAAATTATGCCTTTATTTCATCAAATCATTTTTTTCTTTACTTCTTATTTCATATTTTATTGTTTACTAATTTCATTGAAGAGAATATTTAGTTTGAAAACCGTTTTTTCCATATTTTTTTGATTCAAGGTAATTCTGTTTCGACAATACCACGTTTTCGTGAGTAAGAAACACATTTTAGAAAACAACGCCATATGTTAAAAAAAAAGTGATATTATTATTTTGTATGGGCTGCTTTCACCCCTTCGAAATTTCTTATTATTCTAAATTATTCAATAATTGTAATTATTGTTACAAGAAATGTATTAGTAATATATAATTATAATTAAAATAACATAAAAATATAATAATTATAATATTTATTATAATTTTCGCATATTGGTAATTTTTTGAATAAATGCAAGAAAAAATTTGCAGATTGATTGTTTTAATGCTTGAATCTTGAACTTTTAAATCCATTTTTTTTCAATGAAAATTTCTTTCTTTCATTAAAAATTTAATATTTCAAATCATTTTTTAAATTGATCTTTATTTTAAATTAATCTTCTTTACTTAACTAATGTTGTCAAAAAAAAACTTTCTTTAATAAAAAGAAAGAAGAAAGTGTAACTGAGAAAGCGAAAGTTGAGAAAATATTTCTTTAATTTAAACATAATATTTATACTTGCGACATTAGTCTGAATCAATTACTTCAGAAAAAATGTAATAATTCTAGTTTTGGTTAATAGTAATAATTTATTTACCACGAAGGAATAGCATAAATTTTTTTTCTGTAAATGAATAGATTGAATTTCATCTAGTAAAAAAATTAATTTCAAAGAGAAAAGAAGGAGTTTTCCTACAAAATAGTTGAATGTTTGAACAAAGAAATTTATATTCCACTAATATAATAAATCTATTAATCCTAACTTTGAACCGAAAAATGAAAGAAATTTTTCAGAAAGAAATATAATTTTTAATCAAAAATTATTTTTCATGCACAGAAGGAAGAGATATTTATCAAAAATGTTGAAGGCAAGAAAAAACAATGTTCGGCTAAATTATTGAATTTTTTAATTGAAAAAATTAACGAACATTCACAAAGAATTGAATTAATAACTTTCTAGAATGTTAATTTTAAGTTGAAAAACATGTTATTTTGAACTAGTTTAAGGCCTCGTAAATAAACCCTTCAAAATAAAAAATGTGTTGCATACATGTGTTTTCCATTCATGGTAAACCAATTGTTCAATGGGCACAAGTTGACTTGCTTAAAAATTTTAGTATATAAGAGGCCCAAACTCTATAACTCGACATCAGAACAGAAGGAAGTAGACTTACTGTTTCTACTGAAAATCTTACTTTCCGATTTTTGTTGAGAAAAATTTTCAATTACGTACATTATGAAGATCTTTATCCTTGCTTTGGTGGCAATTTCTGTCGGTAAGTACAACTGAAGCAATTAAATAAATTAAAATCATTCCCTTTTGTCGGCCATCTGTAAATTGCAATAAGCTCATTTCTAACATTTAAAACAATTTTTCTGTAAAATCAAATTGTCTTTTTTTAAAAAATATCACTTATTATAAGCTTTCCAATCAATAATACTGTATAATTCATTATTTATGAAAAATACACCAGTTTATTTATACTGTGGTCTTCCTTCCTTAAAAATGACTTTTTAAGTAAATATTTATCTACTCCATTTTGTATTGAAATTTTCTTTTTAATTATAATATCAATTTCGTGGTTGAAAGTCGAACCAATGCATTTTCGGGTTAATAATTTAATTCATTTCGTATTTTTCGATAAAATTAAAAAAATTTTATTTAAAATCCAATGTCTTTTGTGCAAAATAATTTCTGTCTGTGAAAATGTACGCATTTAATTTTTGTATGAAAATGTATCTTGTTTAGTCGAAAATTTCAGGTGTCCTCGTACCACTCAAATTTCTGCTGGATTTTCCTTTCAGTTGCAATATCTTGAAGTCTCTTCATTATTTAAAAAATTTACTCGCAAACGATACTTTAGTCCCCCCGCCCTCATAAAAAAACCAGTATAATTCACAAAACCTGCCAAGTTAAAAATCTTCTTACATAAACTTTGGAGGATCTCGAATTTAGAAGCTTTTTTTCATAGAGTATAAAACGTTTCTATTACTAATATAATTTTCTTTCAATTTTCAGGATTCTCAGAAGGCGCTGGCAAACCCGCGACAACCATTGACCCCACAGAAACAGACTTAATAAATCGTTTTGGTTTAACGGCTGAAGAGATTGACGCAGCATGTCCTACCCCTGCTGAAAAAAAGACTGGACTGGAAAAGGCTAAAACGGCTATTACGAAGGTTGATGGTCTTGCAAGCACAGCGAAAGAGGCTGATGTGAAAAAAGCCGCAGCGGAAGTCATCAAAGCAATACTGCCGAAACTAAAGGAGGCTGAAGTGAACGCGAAAGTGGACAAATTTATGACCTAGTAAGTTTGCCTGACTTTTTATATAAAATGTAACACTATTTTTAGATGAACTAATCCTCCCTCTCAGGCTTGTATCCCATACCGCACTTGCCCTTATACTTCCCCTACTCTTTACTACTTTATTGAATCTTCTCGAAAAGCCGCACTGCATACGTTTTTCATACTCCCTTAACATTTATTTACTGCGCATACTTCTCCCCTACTTCCTAGCACATCCTCCACATCTCACTCACATTTCATACTTCCCTCCATAACTCTCCTCCATCCACCCACTTTTGGCGTCTCCTATCCTAACTGTCCTTTCCATACTAATCGTACTAACCATGCAATACCTCCTTGCCCCTAAATTCCTCATTAACCCTCTCTCCTCTCACAATCTTCAACCACTAAAGTTTTTTAACTACTCTGTCACTTTTCCTCGCTGCGCCTCCCCGCCTCACTCCCAACTTTCATTATATTGTAGCTCCTGCCCAGATTCCTTTTTCCTTAGTCAGAGGCGTACTCATTACTGACCTTCCCCTCTCCTACTGAACCATCCTACTAAACTTTCCACCTCTCCCGGTAAAAAGGTACGTTCGATCCCTAAACAAAACTATAGAGGTTTCGGCCCTGAACCACAAGATCCTATAAAAGAAAATTATGATTCAAATAAGAACTCCTAACCGAAGGAAAACGAATTTGTTTCAAATCAAGAAATTTAAATTAATGAATAGGAATTTCTTAAAGTGGAAAGAAATTGTTTCAAATTAAGAAAAAAAAAACGTTTTTAGACTGAGAACGAACGAATTTTTTCCTATCATTTAAAGCAGCTTTCTTTTATTGTTGAGGATTCACGTTTTTTTGTTGAGAATTTTCGATTTTGTTAATGATTTTAACTTTTTTTATCCGAAATGAAAATCGTTTTTGATTGAAATATCAATCATTTATTACATTTTATTATATTAAAAAATATTTTTCCCTTCACTTTAAAAGCAACACGCACAAATTCCGCTCAATTTGTTATAAGAATGTTGATATTAAATATTGATTCTTTTTCAGCCGTAAGAACCACGCTAAAACTCCGTAAAGATAATGGAAAGTAAACCAAACGATGACACATATGGCGACTTCTGATCTTTCTACAACCTAATTATAATCAATTATTATTATTATTATTATTATTATTTTAAACTAGCATTCTGGTGTAGTTTAACGTTTCAAAGAACAACGAAACAACTCAATATAGTGAAACTCTTCTATAGCGCCGATTTTGGTGCTGATGGTTGGTGGGAACTAAGTCATTATATCCCGCTCCGATTTTTTTTTGTTCACGCCTGAGTGACCAGCGCAGTTCCTGTTAAACCTACCTGCGGTGCGGCATCAATTTTTGGAAGGGCTATAGAAGGGACGGTTATTAAAGGGTTTAACTGTAATTTTGTTAAATTTGCTTTTTTGCCTCCACGCCAGGTCATAGTCATACTTAATTCCGCTGTACTACAAACGGGGTTTTCTTAAATATCCCTTGTTTACTACAAAAACAACAAAATACGAAATACAAAATAATTGCAGGTAATACGAATACAACTATTTTAAGAAAAGTGCAGTTGCCAGCGTGATGAATTACTTAGAGATTTTATTTAAGGCAGAATGAGTGAATTTAGTGTAATGAAATGTAGTAATCAACATATATGTAGTGTCCAATAAAAAGTTTGATCTATGTCTTAATATCTTCTTTCCTTATATAAAAAATTATTTTTTCTTCCATTATTATTCTAATTACCTTACTTGTGATGATTAGCTAACAGAATTGATCAAAAATTCTCTCACATTATTGATACAAGTATTTTTAAAAATGAACACCTAGATTTATTTTTCTCAAAATAAACAAAAAATGTGCTTTCATTAAATTTATCTGAAAAGAAGTTAAAAGGGTTTCTGAAAGTAAACGCAAGGCATTAAATAATAATGTTTGATATCGTTAAACTAAATTTATGTAAACAAATGTCTCAGTTTAAAATTGCTAGTTTACAGCCAGAATTAGTAAAACTTATTTGCTTTATTTTTATAAACATTGTTATAAACAAAAGTGTAGATTTATTTCTCAAATATGTGTTTTATCGAAATTTAGAATTTTAATACGAATTTGATTTTGCATATCTCGCACAATAAGCGGCCATTTGTGTTTACTCTTGCGCAGCGTGTAAATTCCTAGTAGAACGGAATCCGAAATTAACTGTGAGTTTTGTCATTGTTGCGGATCGGAAGAAATAATGTCTAGGTAGGTCAAGTGTCGTGTGCAATTCAGCTCAACAAGCTATTCAAAAATGTAATTTTATGACATAAATGGTTAGTGAATTATTTATTTTACACAATAGTCGCTAAGCAGGGCGATAATATTTTAATGTACATGCGTGCGTCCGTATTTTTAAAGTATTTGAAATAATTGAATTGTGAGCGTATTTATGCTGAAAATTGTTGTAAGTGATGCGATAAATATCAGTCTTTCGATATGCCCTACTTTTTTCTGCAGTAAAATCTACAAAGTGACATAAGTTTGATGGCAATAATTCGAGTCGATCATAACCTCTGAAGAGCGGACGCAAATAGACACCTACAAATTCCGTCCCTATTTGGGATCGAACCGGAGGCAAAATGGTGTTGTCGCATCAAGTACCAGTTTGCGTCCTGACGCAAATAGGGACAACAAGGTGGACACGAATACATCCAAAAGCGAATCAGGCTGACGCAACGACGTACAATGACATCTTTGTATGATTTTGAGATTTTTCGGTGTAATTTGTATCAATTCGTCAAAACAAACATTTTATTTATAAAACAATATATATTCGAAATGGATTAAACTTTTTTATTGGTCCTAAGTCTGTCGTAACCATTATACTGACGCAAATAGGTGCATTTACCTTATTACCAGATTGAAAAGTAGCTGACAGTAGAAAATTCTGAAAATAAAATTACCGACTTTTATCCAATAATAAAATTCCTGACTCTAAACGATTACAAAAATAGTAAATTTTATAATGGATCATAATAAATAACATAACATACGATTTTTTAATCACAATTTCGTTCACTTCTGAAATTTCAGTAATTTTACAATTTTTAAGTTTGTTTTCGAAATATTTGAAAATTTTCCGAAATATCGCAAAACAATTTTTTTTATTTTGGAAAATTCTGATTTATTCGGAACCTTTAATATTGTTCTAACCTTGGGAACTTTTGGAAATACTGAAAAGTTTTGGCAATTTCGGACAGTTGTGGGAGTACAGACAAATTGTGGTAAGTTTGGTAATTTTGACCATTTCCTTCAGAATTTCTGGAATCTTAGGAATGTTTGGGAAATTTTGAAAACTTTTGTGATTTTAGAACACACAATATTTATAATTAGTTAAGTTATTTCAATAATTTGTAGCTTACACCTTAATTAAACAGGTAATAATAAATATTTTCTTGTAGCATCGAATATATTTCTTGAAATGAAAAATAAAATTTTTTATTCTTTTACAAAATCAAGACTAAATATGAATAATGTCAAAAGAAAAAAGTTGAATGATTAACCCAATTTTTAAATTTTTAACAAAAAAGTAAAAAGATTAAAAAAATTAATAACAAATAATTTTCTACTGAAACAAATTAATGTAACGAGAACATCTGAAAAGACATAAAAAATTGAAAAAATTAAAAAGTGAAATGTCAAAAAGGACTTATTTTTTCAAATAATTTTATTAAAATGTTAAAAAAGAATACAGAATAAATATTTTAAAAAATAATTAACATGTGTTTAAAAATGTTGGGAGGATTTCCAGTTGATCTTTTTCTTATTAAAAACTTTATGAAAAATTTGGTGGTAAATTCAAATCGTTTAAAAGAATATGAAGTTTTTTTTAAGTTTTAAATAATTTAAACTTTTTAAAGATTTTCAGAACTGTCAAAGCAGAATCAGTAAGCCGTTGAAGCAATTTTAAGAATAACTCGAGTCAGTTTAGATCAGACCCAGTTCCAAAGTAAACCCAATTTTTCGAAAAACTTGGTAAAGTTATGAATAATTAAAAAAAAAAGTTAACAATAATCATTCTTTTTATTCCATTTAGATGCAGTAGTTTGATTGTAACAACTTAATGTTTTTTGTAGGTGCTGTGACGGATTTTCTTATGTTCGTGTTGTTTCGATTTAAAAAATAATACCAATTAAGTGCCAAAAAATTCTTCTACCAATGAAAATTATTTCCTGTTTATTTCAGATTACGTTTAAACTTTATGATAATTTAAAAAAAAATATCATAGGAATTAGGACACAAAAATTTTAGTTGTCATCCGCGTAAAAAGTCTGCAATGACCCATGAATATTACTTCTTCGAGAATAATATATGACAAAGATTTCTTATGAAATAAAGACAGTACTAAATAAAAAAAAAATAAAACTATAAATTTCTTTTAAAAATTAATAGTGAATTTTGAAATGTTTTTTTATTTTGGAAATTTTCGAGTAATTTTTAAATGATTGTAAGTTTCAAAAATCTTTTGATTTTAACATTTTGTTAATTTCGAAAATTCAGACAATTTTAAAATTATGATAATGCAAAATCAGTCCAGCAAAATCAGACTTTAATTAGTTTGAGTTTATTATATTCAATATTCTTTAACCTTATTCATCTCTTCCCATAACTCTCCAATTATTTTGGCTTGAGATATAGCATTTTTCTTATCGCTGTGGAAAAGGCCAGGAATTTTGAAATCGAAATTGTGTAGTAATTTTTACAAGAAATAAATAAAATAGTCCATGACAGGTGTATTCTCATAATTTAAGTGTATAATTTTAAAATACTTAGGAATACCAAATTTTATAGAAAACGCATCTTCCTGTCAATAAAAATGGGTTTGCGTGCGCAAAGCCACCAGGGAAACTTCCTTATAAAATACGAAATTCAGACAAAATTTACATAAAATATACAAGTACATTTTGTGTGACAATCAAATGTTTATATTTTCAAATAAATCTTTGCCACTTTCTTCATTTTTCAATTAGGTAAAATATTTTTTAATTTTAGGTAAATTGGGTAAAATACTTTTTAATTTTAAAGAAAGAATTTTTTTAAAATAAACATCTAAATGAAAAAATTATAATTTTATTAAAAATATTTTCTCCTGAATCAAAAAATACGTTTCGCCTAAATTTCTCTAAACACACAACATATTTTGTTACTAAAAGATTCTGCTAATTGAAGTGCAGAACCTGCCAGATTTTAGACGCATTCGATCAGGGGAATACGTTTGATTTAGAGATAACTAGGGGAAAGCCAGTGAAGGCTTACAAAAATAAACTTAACATTAATATTGACTAAAAGTAATTAAATTCGAAATGTAGAGAAATATTCTTACATTTGGGATTTGGTAACGTTTCAGAAGGCTTAACAGCGAGTGTCTCATTTTCTTGATCAACAAGGGAGAATTTCCAATTTTTCCACTTATTTGAAGAAATAGCTATAGGTGTAGCCTTATTCCAGAAGAACTCTTTTACAATTTTTGGAGTTAGATATTCAAAATCTTCTTCACTAACCTCATTCTCTATAAAATATTACGACCAGAATAATCTAAGGAGTTTGTTTACACGCGGTCATGCTTCGAACTGACTATACACGCCAAGCTATGATCTATAAAAGATTCAATAAATTTCATTCAATCAAACTCACACATCATTCACAGTAAAATAAATCGATTAGTATGCCTGAATCAAGCAAACAACCGGATGTCTAATGCAACAATTTAACACAGTGTTCTTTCAAATAGATAGTTGATAAAAGTATACGTTCAATACAGCCATGAGAACGAGGCATAGAAGGCTTGTACCTACATTATAATATTTTAATCGTATGGGTAATACTACACTTTTCTCAACTATGTGTATTCAAACTTTATTTTTGTAACTCTAGATTCTTGTAAATTTCTAAATTCAATTTGCTTTTGGTATGATCGCTTTTATCGCGTATGGAGAATAGCTTTACAAAGGTCATATTTAACAATGTAACATTTTCTTAATTCTACTTGAAAATGGAGCGTATACGTGCACGGACACGATTTCAGGAGCACTTTTGGTC
>JAWWLR010000149.1:4957872-4971958 GCA_035041075.1 Acraspis erinacei | reverse complement strand
AGACGTACTACTTAGGCGCAACATTTTGAGTCTTTCACAACAATATTATCATTAATAATATATGAATATATTTATATATATATATATATATATATATATATATATAATAGTATTAATATTTATATCATTTATAATTTCATTATATTTAAATTCAAATCATGAAATCTCTAATTTCTTGAATTTCTTTGAAATGTAAATCAAAATAAAAAAAGAAGACTTTTATAATATGATATAATATAATTATAATATTAACATTAATATTATATTTAATAGTATTAATATTCTCCACCTTAAAAAAACATAACCTCAAAATCGAAACCTGGAAACATTAAAATCCCAATTTCTTGATTTTATTTAAAATCGGATCGAGATATAAATAAAACCGCTGATGTTTTCCGACCGGCAGATCTGGGATCACTGGTCCTCACAGGCACCGATGACTCAGTGCTAAGTTTTTGACAGCGTAAATCGAGTAAAGCGCCACGTACAAGAAGCAAGAGAACTACGATTTCTTGCGCATGTGTGAGTGATTATATATGTACACATGGGTGCTTTGAATTTTTTGCGAAAATTAAAATTAAATTAAATTCAGGACGATTCGAATTCAGGCGACCGTTTTTGAGCAACGGACTTTGAAAACTTTATATCTCCATTAGAGTTTCTTTGATCGGTAACACATTTTTGGTACACAATATTCTTGAGATATTTTACATTCATTTGAAAGATTGAAAATAAGTGTAGAAAAAAGTTTCAAACCCTTAGCCCCCCCCCCTTAAATATTTGGGGAAGTTAAGATGAAGGTCAAGCTAGGAGGAAAGAAAGGAAAGCAAAGGTTGAGACCACTTCTATTTACGGTTAAATAGATTCTATTTAGTTTATTTTTCAATTAGTCTATTTATTGAAGGAAAGAGAAAGAGGGGACAACATGAGGAACAGGCAAAGTGTGTTCAATAGCATATGCAGATGACGTAGAGCTAGTAGCGTATGCGGAAAGAAGGATCAATCTGATTATGAAGGTGTTTAAACATTAGGGGAGAGTAAAATGTCTAACCGTGAATGTAAAACTATAAGATAATGCATTTCATAAAGGCAAAGTATAGAAGAGAATACGAATCGAAGATTAAAAGCGTGGCTTTCGAGTTAGTGAAGGAGTTTTGCTACCTAGAATTTTGGTTGCAAGCGAAAGGAAGAAGCGAGCTGCAGGTGAGTAAGAGATTAGAATACGTGAGTAAAGTAATGGGACAAGTATGGGGTATAGCTAAAAGAAGTTTCAAGGACAATTGAAGGATGAGAATTTGGATGTTCAATGTGTTAGGATAGCCAATTTTAAGTTATGTAGTAAAATTTGGTATTGAAAGAGCATAAGAAAGTGGACAGTCTGCATGAGAGATTTTTGAGATGGCTCATGGGAGTGAGTTGTAGCTGTCCAGATTATACGTTGAGGAAAGAAATAGGCCGAGAAAACATGATTGTCAGGCAACTGAAAAGAGTCTGGAATATTAAAGAGAAACTAAGATGGGGTGAGGAAAGCATAATTGCACATGCTGGTGCCCGGGAGGTTATGGATAAAGAGAATAGGGATAACACGGAATGAGCCCTGTGCATCCCTCCACATTTAAGATTTTAACTGGCTGGCGCAGCTGTTCTAAGCCGATTAGTTCCTAATATCTGCGGCGTAGTGCTACTTATCCCATCCATCCCTGTTTTAGCATAGAAAGAAATGGGACCAGATCACTTTTTTGTTTTGTTTTTTAGTTAACAAAATGTCCATGCAAAAGATTATTGAAATTAAAGCAATGTTACTTACTTAGCATTTCCAAACATTTTGTCAACCATTTCCTACTACACTGCAGTGCCACAAGAAAAGTTCCCGTTATAGATTACAAGGTGCTCCAATGGGACTAGAGATTGACGCTGCTAGGTCAGCGGAGCAACGCCAAAACAACGCAGTAGTGTATGGAAAAATCGGGCAATATCTGCTTCAGTCATTTTCAATCCGTGGCAAAAATGTCGCAGAACATTCGCTTCAGTTCGCTTTCAGTCACTCATTGTGTAGGTTATTCGTTGCGTAAACAGGTACAACCAGGCATTACGAAAATGTCGAAAGGAAAGGAGAAGAGGATTTTATCGTTCGAAGAGATATATAAGCTTTTAGATAAAGTGCAATCAAGTACTTTAAAAGCGTCTATTTTTCAGAATTTGTTTTTTGAGCGGGAAAATAAGGAATCTGAAAAAGAAAAATCCGGAAAAATGTGTCCAAATTCAATTTTAACGGCCTTAATAATAGTGAGATGAATTTTTATCTTTTTCAATTAGAATACCCTTCACGTTACAGTGCGTTATTCGAAAATCGAGGGGAGGGGGGTAAACCGAGTCATAGCTGGTTAGTGTCGAGGCCAAATAATTCGAAGAACAAAGAATGATTGATTAAATTGCGTTCTGAGCCATCGTGTGAGTCCAAACTTAATACTCAATGAAACACAGGGCTTCGTTGAAATTGAGAAGAGGAGACTCCAAAGAAAGTAAACTTCCTGTGATGTGTTTTGACGAAACACGAGATTATGTTTTTGAACGCTAGAATTTAATATTTATAATTCACTCCATTCCGGTGGTTCGATTTTTTTGGTTTTCGGCCGCCGTGATAACCTTATAACCAAACATTAATTTATACTTCGAAGAAACGAACGTCTAGTTCGTGAAATTAAAATTTAAGTTCACAGCGTGCAGATTTATTTGAAATCCATTCCATTTTTATGTAATTTCACAAATTTAGTATTTGTAAAAAGTATGAAAAACTTGCTTCTGAAATAAGTTAACCTGTAGAACAACTATATGTATCCAATTAATCAAATTATACTTATTTTTTCTAGTATTTAGCTATACGCCTAAAGAATTAGTTAAGAGACAAATTAAAGTAAGAAATAGGAGATTTTGTTAAATTAAACTTTGAATTCGCATTTTATGAACTTGCATAATGTTAAATAGTTTTAAATTTGGGTAAAACTATTCGAGATTCCGAGTGCAATGAAGTCAAAAGTAATTTAATTATTGCTATACTTCTTCATCTAAAGGGGAAAATAATTTGGAAAGAGCTTTTTGGGAAATGAATAGTCACTTTGAGGTGAGATTTAAACTTGTTTAAAACCTACAAAAGCGAAAACTGTCCAAAGTAGATCTAAGCCTAAAAGAGGTTAATGACAACTTGAACCGTGGCTTCAAAGTCGATTCAAAGTTGATCTAAGCATACACAGGTGAATGCGAGCTTGAACATGCGGATTCATATGCGGCGTAAAATTCACACACCATGTTGAGCCGAGCTTTCGCATAAGGAAAGCTACTTGGGTGCATGGGGAGAACGCAAACATGTGAAAAAATTTTCACAGTTCACATATACGTACAACTTATACTCTTGGCGCGCGCCCACACACACACATATACCCAAACACTTTATACATAAGATATACGTGCCGAAGGTGACGTGTTCTCGAACCGTGGCCTATCAGCTACATATATGAAAAATCCACGATAAAGAGAGAGAACTCAATGATAAAGAAGTAGAAAAGAGAGAAAGAAAGAAAATTTGGTGGGGATTAGTTAGTGAAACGTTAAAATGAGTTGCACCCAAGAAACGGGTCTTTTTGCTCCCTGACTCTCAATCGGATAAGTAACTGTAGATAAGCTTATTTTGTTCTTTTTACGTTTTTTGATTAAAGCGAAATCCAACATTAATTGTATTAGGAAATTATTGTCGTCGAATTTGATCACTCAGATTTTTGTAAACTCGAAATTTTGATCTTAAATTAAAATTAATTTATTTTAATTTAAGTTTGTTATTAAACTAATTTATCCCAGTTCACTGTTAATGTTATTCTTTAAGAATAAAACAAAAACTACACATCCTATCAAAATGCCATTAATAAGAAATTTGTAGATCCATCTTGAGTGCACAATTTCGATGTAATCATCATTTGTCGTATCTTGCATAGTTTGACCGTAAAATGGAATTTTTTATTTTTTCGTGTTTTTTGTGCAATAAAAATTTGAATATTCGACTTTTTAAAAATATTCAAAAATTCGTTATGATAATCTTGTAGGGTGTGTCAAAAGAAACATTTTTCTGATCTTGACTTTTTTTCGTTACGTGCGTTGTTTGGCTGAAAATGTTAATTTTCGTTTCTTTTTTTGGATTTTGAAAAAGCTATATCTCGGAAAATTTAGCTTTTAACAACAAGAAAAAGTCATTAGTATAAAATTTTTGTCTTTTTGAGTGTTGTAAATAATTTTACAGAAAATTTTTTAATCTTGAAAAATAGTTCTCTCAAAAATTTTCAAAATGTGCTCACTTTATGAATTTTTATCCAAACTGCTGGCTAACGAGTTTGACCTTTAGCTTAGGACACTAAAAGAGTATACCAAATGCCAATCCAAGCTGTCATTTCTTTCGAAAGTTATCGTGCTGACAAACTGAAAATCTACACACAAACACACAGTACAGACTAATTCGTAAAAACCTGCTTTTCGGATTCAGATTTTTTCGAAAAAAGAACAATTGTGCTGATTTATGCTAGGCTTTTGGTATATCGTACCGTAAAAATTTAAATAAATAAATAAATGGAGCCAAAATTAAAAAAAAAACTTTCTCGGGCCAGAAACGCCATTTTGATTTTTCAACAACGACAAAATTGTGCTGAATTGTGCTATGTTTGTGCTCCTAGCAAAACCCACCACACCTATCAGATTTTCGAAATTCAAATTTGGTACATTTTTTTTATAATGCAACAAAAAATGTTCTTTGTGGAATTTTGGTTCAAATTTTTACTTAAAAAAATACTTTAAAGCGAAATTGAGCACAAACCTAGCCCAATTTATTAAAAAAATTCTTGTCCAAAAAAACAAAGTGGTGCTCATGGCACAACTTTTGCTTTTTGAAAAAGAAAAATGGCGTTGTTAACTTCTTGGACTTCGAGCTATGCGGGGCTGCAATGCTGCGTCATCTTCTATCGCACAGGCTAGATCGCTCGGACCTCTCACATTGGATTTAAAAAATGCAAAATTTAAAACTTTTTCATCATTGCGAATTCATTGTTTTGGTTATCGGTCGTGATTGTTTTATAGTGACGGTTTACTAATATAAAACTTAAATGAATTTTTTTATCGGGCGTCCTCGTAGTGACGACGTGCAGTGTCTTTTGTGCAGTGGCTTATTCTGAGTGCCTTTTTTGGTGTAACAAATCATCCTCATCCCATCGAGTAAGCAGCAGTGTCTCCATGATGTAGAACCAAATGGTGAAAGTGCTTGCACAAAATAAAATCAGGTGGCTCGAAGCCTACGTACACGAAACAAGACTGAAACACAAATCACTTAAAACATGTGAGACCACACGTGCTAAATCTGCAAACAAAAGACAGCTCTATGAGATGACAAGGAGGAAGAAGAAAACCCCTAATTCATCAGATACCGATGCGCAAAATGCTATGTAATTATGGGAATTAGATGAGGAACCGCACAAAGAAACAGCTGTCGACCTGACAACTACTAATTCAAACCCCAAAAAGGCACCGCCGATGATTCTCAACAACCCAAACGCTACCGACGAAACCAGATTTCCGGCTTACAACAAAATTAAAATAATGACCAAGCGTGTGATCATGAGAACTCGCTGTTTTTCCAAATGGAATGAAGAAACATCACAAAATTAAAAAATATCTCCTGGACAGCAGCATACCTTTCCATACATTCGTAATTCAGAGCGAAAAATTAAAAAAAATGAGTACTCAAAGGACTACCGGAAGGTAAAATGGACGAAATCATACAGGATCTGAAGGAACTGGGCTATGAATATTAAAATCTAATGTTATACCAGGATAAGATGGGAAGACTACCACAATCTAATATTAGTCACGCAATGTTATAACTACCAATAGTTCGGGCATGGCACTAAGAACTGCCATAACAAACCCAAGTGCGTGAACTGCGGAGGCGACCATGTTTAGAAAAAATGCGGAAAAACAGATGCTGACACAAAATGTGCCATCTGTGTAGGCGAACATTGAGCCAGCTCATCATCATGCTTCAAATACCAAGAACGTCTACAGAAAGTCTTCAAAATCAGAAATGCTCGGCACACACAAAACTTACAGAACCTTCAGCCTAGACAGAAACAAGTACTTTCAGCTTTTGTCGAGTTTCCAAAACTTCCACTCACAAAGGGAACAACGAGCCCGGAGTCCCTACGAAATTGATAAATACAATCCAGCCAACAACGAGAACTAAATCAAACTGAAAATGAACAGCGGATACCTAATTGGAATATCATCAGAAATACAACTACACGATGTGCTACAGAAAAGGACACAGAGACTGCAAACATTCAGGAACATCAATCTTTCAAGGAATTTACAACTATCTGGAAAGAACTCACCACACAATTCAACTTTACTGAACTTTTATCAATATCTCATTGGAATGCTAATGGCATTCTTAGAAAACAAAGGGAGATGAGGTACTTTCTCGAAAAATTTAAGATAGAAGTTATGTTAATTAATGAAACGAAGCTCAAAGATAAATTTAAGTTTCCATACTCCAGGTTTGAAAACAATAAGAAAAGACAGGAACGGCCCAGGTGCAGGCGGAGGAGTAGCCATACTTATTAAAAAAAACATACATTTTACAGAATTAGATCTTGAAACCAAAAAAATTAAAACTGTAGAAATCAAACTTGTCACCAATCTAACAATAATATCAGGATATTCACCTAGACAAAATATTAGTAAATCGGATCTTGATAAACTCTTTAACACTAATGATCAAATTCTTGAAACAGGGGACATTCATGCTAAATATAACCATTGAAACTGTGACAGAAACAAAAAAAATGGCAAAACCATTTTTGCCTAAACAAATAATAAATTCTTACAAATTATAGCTCCTGAAAATCCCACTCTTTATCCACATGTGTCAAACACCAAAACCAAGTATCGTGGATATAGCAATATTGAAAAACGTTAACGTTCAAACTGAAATTAACACACTTGACGAACTTGATTCGGACCATCTTCCAGTTTTAATAACCTTGCATACCGCTCCTTGCAAACGTAAACACAAAACCTTTCTTAACTATAAAAAAGAAAACTGGGAAAAATTCAGAGAATATATTAATAATAAGATAGCAATCACAAATAAAATAATATACATACGCGCAGTAAACAAGGCAGTCACTAATACGACTACCGTTATAAATAAAGCCATAAAACTATCAATGCCGACTCTTAATTTTGATATTAAATCGGAACAACTACCAGCCAATGTTAAGAAATTAATTCATGAAAGGAACCAAATACGAAAATTTTTTCAAAGGACTAAAATTGACGACTTTAGGAAAATTAAAAATAACTTAAGTAATATGGTGAACGCGGAAACTAAAAAATTTTCGAACACTTGCTGGACTAATAAACTCCAAAATCTTAAATTTAGAGACAAAAGTCGTCTCTGAAAAACAGCTAAGTATTTTACAAAACATACTCGTAGCATGAGAACAATCTCCAAACTGCACGGGCCTCACGCCTTAATTTACAGTAATTCAGACAAATCTAATGTACTGGCTGAACAATTCGAGAAAGTAACCCATCTCACCAAAGACATGAGGAGCAAAGAAACAAAAAAAAATTAAATTAAACCTACAAAGAAATTCAGAAATCTAAAATGAATGTAAAAATTGTTAACCTTACTTCTCCTAGAGAAATAAGAAAAGCAATTAGAAAAACAGCATCTAAAAAAGCCCTTGGACTAGACGGTATTCAGAACATTATACTTAAAAATTTACCGTGCAAGGTTATTGTATAAACAAAACATAACGGCAGCATGCACCAAATGCTACCAAATGATACATCTTTTACATAGTTTATTGAATAAGAAGAGTGCGCTTAGTATTACAAAGAAACTTACTCTATATCAAACTTTTGTAAAACCAGTATTATTATACGCAGTACCTGTCTGGAGTGGCGCCTCAAAAACGCACGTTCAAAAATTGCAATACTTTGAATATAAACTTCTCAGGAGTATCTCCAATACTAGTCCTAGAAAACAAAATATAGATATAAGAAACGATGTTCAAATACAAAATATCACTATAGCCATATTAGAGATGACACAAACATATTACACTTTTCAAATTAACGAATCGATAGCTCTCAAAAACAATTAAACTGTACAGTAAATATAGTGCTCCTTTTCGAATAAAGTACGACAATATCTGATCGGATTTTTTTATTATCTTTTTACCCGAAAATGAAATTAGAAACGTGAATTTTATTCATATTTAACTATAATACCACACAATTAGAAATATTCTGTTAAATTCTTACATGTAAGTTAATATGGTTTTAAAAAGAAGAACATAAACTCGGACCACTCTGTCGCATATCTTTATTTGCAATAATATTTCACGTTTTAAAACTCGACAACCGGAATTCAAAACCGATTTTAACAGACAACCTTATATCATCGTATTTGCAATAGAATTATCGTTACTTTGATATAAGGTTTATTGCGTAAACAGCTTGGTGCAAAATACTAGTATCGGATCACCTGTTTATACCTGTCAACCGAATAGTGATAATGGCAAAAAATAGACAACCCAATGCTTGCATATTCTATAAGATTCATTATTTCGATTAGTATATAGTTTGATTCGTAAAGAAACCATTGCAATTTTTTCTTAAAAGTCATTTTCGAATTTTTAATTAATCATAGCCTTGACTGAAATTTTCTAGGCAACCTACTCGCGATATATTTTTTAACATATTAAATTTGATATAAAATACTTTTAATCGCGTAAACGAATGGGTGAAGGTCCTTTTATATTCGGGTCTTAGACTATAATTGCTCTCTTTTATCTTTATATTAAAAAAAAGGCTTGACATTTGCATCATTTTCAAATTTAAAAAAAGTTCTTTCACGACAAAAATAACTACTCCAAAGCAGTTAATCTTTCAAAACATATCGCTTACTTTTTAATTTAGGAAATTACCGAATATTTCTTTCAAAATAATACCCGTTTAACCTGTTCTTTCAAAGTAGCGTAACTCTTACTAGTAACTTTTAAAACGGTAATTAAATCCAACCTAATTCCATTGTTATCAGTAAAAAATTATATTTGTCATCAGGCATATTTTTTGGGGTGGTACAACATTTTTTAATCTTTATGAATACCGACCGGCAATTTTTTCAAACCCACATAAAAATAGGTTAATTTATTTTTAATTTATGTTTAGAGATGGCGCCAGCTTTATGAAGTTTAACCCATATTTCCCATAAGAAAAAAATAGGTTTTTGTATATTTTATTTAGAATCCTCAATATTATATGAATTAAGTTCAGACTCAACATTTCTCTTAAAAATCAGCAATAAATTTCGATTGAGATATCACTTTTCAAATATCACCTCCATAAGTCTATTTTATAAGTTCCCAAAAAAATCTCGTTAATGAAAAAAAGTGATTTGCGAGGTTTTGGCGATAACTATAATGTTTTGGCTGTTTTTTAAATGCAAGTTCTTTCTTGTACATTAAATACCACTTTATACTGATAATTAAATGCGTAAATACATTGTTTAAACAATTTATTATTATTTTTAGCAATTTTCTCATAGAATAGAGTTAGAAAGTCGCGATTTTTTCACAAATGTGCCACTTTTTGTACAATTTTCAATTAGTGCGTCATATTAGATCATTCGTGTTAACAATAACGATTGTTTAAACAATGTATTCTTATTTTTCATGATATTCTCGCAGAATAATGCTAGAAAATTTCAGATTTAAAAATATTCATTTTTTATTCAATTTTCAATTTAAATATATTAAATAGTTAATTAGGGTAAAAAAATTAATTGCTTAAACAGTTTATTATTAATATTAATAATATTTCATTTGAATATTGCTTGAAAGATGCAGTTTTTCTGAAATTCCTGGCTTTTTGTCCAACTTTCAATCGGAGTCAAGTAATAATTAATTAAAGTGAACAAAAATAATTGTTTAAACCACTTATTATCAATTTTAATAATACACCAGAAATTCGTAAACCCCGGGCGTCGGTAATTCGGTCTCGGCGTGCACACACTCACACTTAGGATATCAGCGCCTGCGTAGCCCGATCCCTTTTCAACAAAAAAAGCTATCCTAGACAAGAGACAAAAACAAACAATGGTATAATTAGGAGCATGTGACAGGACTAGGTCTTTAAATTACATGTAAAAGTTTTCTTATGAATTACATCCAGAAGATTTTAAGAAATTTAAATGAGATAAAAATCTTTAAAATCCTATTTAACGTCCAATAATCAATTTAATACGTAGAATTCCTTCAAATAAAACCAAATATCCAACTCATGCAGCAGCTTTGTCAGGGAAAATACACCCCCTTAGATAAAGGTGTTTTAGTTGAGTACTAAAACGTTGATGATTATGTTTCACAAATTTTTTTAATTTTGATTTGATAATAATAAAAATAAAAAAGACGAAAGAAATAAAAAGAGAAGGAAACGGATTGGTTTGGTTGCCTTCTCATTTTTCTTTCCTGTTTTTTATTTTTGTCTAAAAGACTATGAATTTTTTCTTTTCTCTTTTAGGAAATTTTTATCTTTTTCAAATTACAATAGAAAAATTTTATGGTGCTTGTTTAAATTTGGTCGTTGGATTCTTTGCTTTATATTAAGGAAATCTGCACAAACAACAAGAAGTTTATTGCAAAGCGCAAAAGAACACTTACGAATTGCAAATATTTTAATATAGGGGGAGCTCACAATATATATAGAGGGGGGCTGATATTAAAATATTTGCTATTCGAGATTTTTCTTTTACGCTTTGCAATAAACTTTGTATTGAAATTAAAAAAAAAACTTTTACAAGTAATTTAAAGACTTACAATCCTTCCACCTTCTCTTAATTATGATATTCTTTCTTTTTTTGGCTTGTGGAAGATAGCCTTTTGGTTTAAATGAATTTTATTTTAACCTTCGAGAAAAAGCGAAAATAATTCACTTAAAGCAATAATGTTATTTAAAAAATCATTTTTTCTGAGGTTGACTTATTAAGAGAAGTGACTTATAAACAATAGTAAATTGTTTAAACAGCTTTTTTTAAAACACATTAATTATTACATTACTAAGTGAAAAGCGGACAGAAATGTAAAAACTTCAGAAAAAACCCGAAACTATTAGGCCTTGATATAAATTAAGATAGTCATAAGCAACAATAATTTGTTTAAGCAATTATTTTTGCTTCAGATAATTAAATAGTCAGTAGAAATTTGTTGAAAAAACCGCAACTTTCTAACTCTATTCTCTGAGAAAACTTATAAAAAAATAGTAAATGGCCTAAACAATTTATGTAAATATCTTCTTATCAGTATGAAATGCTATTTTATGTACCAAAAACAATTTTCGTTTTAAAAACAACAGACAAATTATAATTAGCGCCAAAATCTCGCAAAGCCCATTTTTTCTATTATGGGGTTTCTTTGGGACCCTATAAAACATGCTTATAGTGGTGATATTTTATTAGTATTCTGCGGCTTATTTTAACGTGAAATGTTGATTGGATTATGGATTTATTTTTGTGTGGATTCGAACAAATTTTCGGCCCGTATTTATAAATATTCGGGAGAAAAAAATTCCAATGCATTTTTGGACCACCCTAATATCTATACAGATAAGTCGAACAGATCTTAGAAAATAATTTTTCCCATTATACTGAAGGCGTAACTGAAGGATAAATATTTAAATTTAATTATGTGTAATTTATTATTTAAACGAATATAGTACCCATAGTATAGATTTCAACAAAGTTATTTTTACATTCTCATCAGAGAAGATATTAGATTTGTGTAAAATTTTACCCCCGTCCCCGGTTTTTTCAAATGTCCACGTTTTGTGTTCGATACTAAAGGTCAAGTTCTTTAGCCAGCCATTCTGGATCAAATTCAAAAAGTGATCACATTGTCAATATATTTGAGACCACTTCTTTTCAAAGTTCAAAAATTCTCTGTACTGTTATTCGTAGTATTCAATAAGTCAGCAATTTATCCTAATGACTTTTTAAACAAAACAAAAATTAACCAGAGTTATAGCATTTATAAATTTCAAAAAACGCACGAAAAGGAACATTTTAAGCTAAATAACGCAAGATATGGAAAAAAGGCAAGAGAAAAAAATGTTGCCTTTCGAATTCCCTAAGGGATATCATAACAGCTTTTTGAATTTGGTTGAAAAATCAAAAATTCAAATTTTGACAGCATAAACAATAATAAAAAATCCAAAAATTACATTTTTCAGGCAAACTATGAAAAATACAGTAAAAGATGAATAAATAAAAATTGTTCATTTCAAAGAGATCTACAAATTTGTTATGAATTACTTTTTTATAAGATAAGTAGTATTGGCTTTAATCATGAAAAAAATAATTAGCAGTAAAGACAAATCTGCCCGCTGCGTGGGCACAAGCTCATCGAAACTTTTGTCTTTTAATTTATTTTTCGTTTCGTGCTTGGGGTTTCAAAAAATATATGTTTTTATGTTTTTAATACTATTTTTTACATTTAAAACAAAAAACAGAACTATAAAAAATTATTCATGAGAAATTGAATATTTTTTACATTCTGATCAGAGACGGCATTAGATTTGTGAAAAATTTGACCCCCTCCCAATTCTTGTCAAAAGGGCCACGTTTTTAGACCACCTGCGAATCCGAAAAATATGTTTTTACAAATGTGTCTACCTGTATGTCTGTCTGCCTTTATGTATGTCTGGCTGTGAGCACGATTACTTTGAAAAAATTAATCTATTAGATTGGCCTTTGGTACACTGTTTTAATGTCCTAAGCTAAACGCCAAGTTCATTAGTCAGCCATTTCGGATAAAAGTTCTGAAATTGAGCGAATATAAAAGATTTTTGAGACCCTTTTTTTCATGATTCAAAAATTCTCTGTACACTTATTCGTAGGACTGGAAAAGAAATATTTTTATTTTTGATAGCCCTACAAGATTATCATAACCACTTTCTAAATTTGTTCGAAAAATTCCAAAATCAAATTTTTAACAAACAAATAATAATCAAAAATGAAAAATTGCATTTTGCGGTCAAACTATGCAAGATATGCAAAAACACTCTCCAACCTAGACGCTTTGAGAGACTCTTCTAGTCAATTATAAAGGGATGAAGCAACTGCGACGTAGAACACTATGCGGTAGAAAATTCAATTAACAAAGTCTGGGTCACTGAGGTTAGAGACATAATTTAGAAGTTAAAAAACGGTAAGGCTGCTCAGTAGATCAGGGATAAACTCGAGTGTGAAGCACGACATTCGTGATGAGAATGTGTTCGTTAAAGCCAAAGTAGTTTTGACAAAAGAGAGTTCACAATCACCAAATTATTTTTGTCGATGCTTTGACCTTCAGTTTTGAAAATTCTGTGCACTAAGACCGAGCGCGAGGTAAATACAGTATCGAGCGGGAAGCGCGAGAACCAATATTCGCGAGACCTAGAAATCATAACAAATGCCATTACGATATAAAAATAAAAATATTTAGATGAAGATTCAGCTTAATTATTACAAATAAATGACGTACATGATTATACAGAAATACATGTCTCCAAAGTACTCGACCGCAGAAAAATTGGTTCTTGAAATTAACTGTATGCAAATTTGTATGAGAATAATATTAATCAGGGATATGTTAATATTAACTATAAAATTATTTTTTGTATGAAGATGTGTCCCGTCATCCTACAATTTGAAATGTGTAGCCAATTACTTTCATAAGTTTGACTAGTCATCCAGAATTTTGGGAAAAATGATCAATTAAATTTAACATGAGTATAATTGATTAAACCATTTATTTTCATTATTATTTATAAAATAATATTACATAAAATAATATAACATGCCAGAATCTTTGATTTATAATTTAACTGCTTTTTATAGAAAATTTGCTATTTTATCTTTATAATATAATCCTAATATATATATATATATATATATATATATATATATATATTATAATCTTTATTTTTTATAATCTTAAATTATTATTTT
>JAWWLR010000149.1:4786155-4800153 GCA_035041075.1 Acraspis erinacei | reverse complement strand
AAGAGTATCTTCAGTTTTTGCCCTCAATTCCGGGACACTTATCTCAAAAATGTAAGGACATGTCATTCCTTCAAAATCAGTTGTGGTCGCTTCAATCTCGTGTTCGAATCGGGAAGGTATGATGTATCTATCATAATAGGTTTGAAAGTGGATACGCTGCCGTGGGATTTCTGTGAAAGTGGTCCCATAAGGGATACCAACAGAAACATCCTCCGCAGGCGCAGCTGATTTTCTCCTGCCTACCACTTTTTTCTGATGTTCTACCTGGACATCTCGCATCTCCATCACTGGCTTACATGCTACCACCCCCAGAGGCGGCACCAGGGGAATTAGGGTTATAAGGCGGGGAGAATTTGTAGATCTTCAGAGGAATATACAAACTTCCCTTCTTGCTTATCTAAGCAACATGCTGATTTTCCTCCACTACTCGATCCAACGTCGTTGATCAACCTCTCTGGTCACGTCCCAAGGGGAACAGCTTCACAAAGAAACCATGAGAAGCTCTTCCGTTTCAGGCATTTCTCACTCTAATAATACTGTTCATCATGCATTTGTCATAAAATATTTGTCACCATACTTTCTTGTACTGAGATACCTCCTTAGCTATGTTCATGCGAGCTCTTTTGTTTCCTTTACTCTTTTTATTATGGCGAATAGTGGTCCATTTCACACATTTCAACCATTATTGCCTTTCCGTGCCTCTAAGTACTCTACTATTTGCTTTACCTAAATATATTGGGTCGGTTAGTCCTTCTGGTGTTATGTTCTAAACATGACAAAACTATTTCAACCATTTTTTCACTATAGTGAAACAATGTTTCCTCTACACCCAATTCTGAAGGAATCACGTTATTATTGAATTCGTCAAGTATTGTTTTAACGCATAAATTTCATATGAATTTTATGCCAGCCGCGTTTATTTTTCTTTCCACTTTTTGTATAGGTCCAAGTTTTGCTATAGTAAGGCCCTTTCCGAAAATAGTTCCTTACTTCCTTCAAAATTTCTTTGCATTTTCTTCTCCTCATCTACATGGATTTTTCCTTCCTTTACCAACTAGAATTTTAACTTCTCTGTTTTTTACCTACAATTATTTTGTAGCTTGATTCCCTTAACATCTTACAATACTTTTAATCCCTTAACATATTTCAACATCTTGTTTAATTTCTGTAAATCTATCAAGTTCTTTAAATCTTTAAAACTCTTTCCAAAAATCTGCGTAGATCGGCTTTGTTATTGTCGCCAATAGTTTCTAGAAAATAAAAACATTTACAGGCAATTGAAAGCATAGGTAAGAAAAAATATTTTAATCAACTTTTAGTATAAAAAAGTATAATCAAATTGTTTGAAGAATTGCAAATTAAAAATAATTTAATTTGAGTATAAAATACTTTAAATTTAAGATAGTTATATAGCTTTGGATGTTTCTGTTTTGTAGTCAGGTATTAAATATTTAAATTGAATGTTTTTGCGTATCTGAAAGATGTACAATTTTTACTGTTATGAATGGGAAACACTTTTAGTAAACAGCAATAAAAAAAATTAGTTTTCAGGGACTACCAAAAAATACCAATATCAAGAGTTTAACTCGCTAAAAAGAAACTTGTCGCATGCATAGCTTCCACTTAATCATTGCTAGTAGCCTAATTCTTTATTAACAGATAAATTGATATAATTTAATTTTATATGGACAGAGGTTTATGAATAGAATAATTGTCACATCTTTACAATGTCATCAAAAAGTTAAAAATGAAACATTTGCCTTTATTATTAAAGAATCATTTACAATTTAGATGCTCTTTTTAGGATTGTTGACGACAATTAAGATTCCTCGTTTCGGAAACGTATATGGGCACTACGAACCTGTAAATGGGCATCACGAATCTGTGCTGGTTCCAAGTACTGGCAAAACAAACTATTGAGTGGATCATTCGGAAATATTGGAATAGTCTCATTGGCATGGTTGCCGTGTATAAGTACTTTTACTCTTCCGAAGCGATTATTAAGATCCACTCTACGAGCCACGAATGGAAACAAATATTCTGCTATCATCAGTCCAATGATGTAATTGTGACGCTCATCTATTGCCACTTCCTGAAAGCGTGATGTTAACTGCATAGGTGCACCTGTCACATAACCTTCGAAATGATAAACGTTCTTAACTTCAATGGGAAGAGGATGAACTGCATTCTCTTTATACTCCTTAAACGACTCTACAAAAAGAAAATATGCACAGGAAGTCCATAGGGTTGTTAAATTATTTATATGAATTGTATTTTTCATTGGTATCTTGGTATCTTGGTCCCTTCATATTGGCCCATAAGTGTCGCTTAAACACTTTGTTTAGAACAATTAAAAAACACTAGTAAAATTATTAAACCTTGTAATAATGTAGAAATAGTGACGTTTACAACGAACTATCTATGAGTGTTGGCCGACCTTCTTAACAATCAGAAAAGAAAACCGAAATTTGATTTTTAGTACGTATTCATTTAGCAGAAGGTTTAATTTTCCCAAAAATCATTTTTCAGAAAAATAATTTGCTCTCGAATCAAAATCTAGTGCATCTGTGATAGGAAATGGTAGCAATATGAAATGTTGCCATAAAACATCATATTTTTAATAATAATCTAGTAGTTTTTTAAAATAAATATTTCTAGAGAATTAAATTTTTGATTAATAACTTACCAGCTCTTTACATTGGTAAAATAAAGTGTTGTTTAAAAGACTTTTCTTCACACTGCCATCCTAAGTGCGATTTTAGGTACTGCAAACGATACCTAAAATAGCACTTTTTAGGATATTCCGTAAAATTGTTCACTGAGGGTACATCGTACTATAAAGTAACTGAAAATGTGACCTGATTGGCTGAGGGAGATTTATAACTTTACTTTATGGTATGGTGAATGCATTGACCCCGACTTTGACATTTAGACGTACATTTTTGCTAACTGGTCTGATAAAAAATAATGTCTCACTCGTCCTTCGCCTAAAGAATTGAATTGTATTGAAGTGGAATAGAGTGTATTGGATTGGATTTGAATGAACTATATTGCAGTGGGTTGAATTGGATTGTATTGGACCGAATTGGAATGAATTGGATTAGATTGCATTGAAAGGAATCGCATTGGAGTAGATTCTAATAAATTGAATTTGATTTTATTGGAATGAATTAGATTGGAATGCATTGGAGTGGTTTGGAATGGATTGGAATGATTGCAGTTAATTAAATTGGGTTGGAGTAAAGTAAATTAGATTGTCGTAGATTGGAAATTGTTTTGGAGTGGATTGTAATTAATTAGATTGTATTGGATTGAAATGAATTGGAATGTAGTTGGTTGGAATGAATTGAAGTGGATTGAAGTGTATTATATTGGCTTGGATTGGATTGGGTTTGTATGAATAGGATTGGATTACATTGGATTGGATCTATTTGTATTTGATTTCGACTGGTTTCAATGCTGATAGATAGGATATACTAATCGAATTAGTAAAATTACGCTAATTATTACTGAAATTTAACTAATTTATATATAGGAGAAAAAAAGAGTTACTTCAGTTTTTATCGAATTCGAATAGAAAATTAATAAGATACCTTACGTTGTATATATTATAGTTACCAGCAGGATTAGTAAAAATCACTAATGCGAAACACAGAATATCCTTCATATTCCAATTTTTTTTCATCTGTAGAAGAAATTAAGTTATAAAGAACTTTGGTAAGAGCATAACTAATTAATATTCTTTAAAACGTTTAAGTAAATATTATAAAAGTCTTTATCTCATACATAATTGAAAATTGTTTGTACTTCATTAATTTTTATTTCATTTATCTGTTCCTCATACATTGAAGTCAATAAGAGTCCAACCGATTCACGGCAATACATTTACAACTAAAAGAAGAAAAAATTTAGAAGCAATGGAAGAATTAGTATTTTTAGATTTAAATTTTGAAAATTGAACAATCTTATAAGAAAAGAGGACTAGCGATTAAAAAGAAATCATTTAAAAGTATACACTAAATTGAATTTTTCAAAGTCAACCCTTCTGAGATGATAGAATTAAAAGTTCTTATCGCATACAAAATTATGCTTTAATATTGAAATTGATAAGACAATTTTTTTTTGCGTCAAAAAATAATTTAACATAACACTACCGCCTATAAAAAATAACAAATAAAATTTGTCATATAAATCTTCTAAATCGAATTATTCTTAGGAAGCTTTCAAAATGAAAGGTCATTTCAACTGAAATAAATTATAATATAAAAAAAATGTCTTTATAAACTCAATATAATCTGTAATAAATTGTAATCCAGACTATGAATGGATTTCCATGCAACATGAGACAATAAAATTAATAATATAAGTATGAATTAGGGTCATTTTAAGCAATATAGGTAATAATATGAATTAAAATTCCTTTTATTAACAATAATATATGTAGCATTTTTATAAGACTTCTCATAGAAATATATTTCAGCTTCGACATAATAGTGGAATTAAAAAAAAAAACACTTTTAATCAGATATCAAAAAGAAGTGAAATTTTCAAAACAAATAATGATATCTTAAAAAAAAAGAAGAATCGTTTAGTATAAAGTTGAGTTTTCTATTGATAAAGATGAATTTATGACCACGAAAGACTTTTACACCGAAAGAGAAATTTTTTATTCAAATGATGATGTTCCTGTAAAAAAAATGATCAACAAAATAGTTGACTTTTCAACCAGACTTGAATTAAAAAAAGGTTTCTTTTTTTTAAAACAATTAAGTTTTCAACCAAATATTAGAATTCTTACCCCAAGAAAAATAATAATAAACGTGAATATATGAAATTAAAATGGCAACCAAAGGAGATTAAATTTTTCAGAACAATTCGAATTCCTTACAATGATTTATATACTTGGAAATTCTTTTAGCTTTTATATTTCTCTTTAAATTTCTTGAAATCCTTAGAAATACCCTAAAATTTCCTAAAACCTCTAAAATAATTAAAAATATATTGACATTTTGTCAACGCTTAAAATATGCTACACATAAGGTGCCTTTCTTCAATAACAGTATAAATTTTATATGAGATATGCGAAAAAAATGTGAGATTTTCTAGAAGATTAAAAAAAATGTCTTCAAAATTTTGAAAACAGGAAAACAAAAATATTTTCTGGAAAACGCTACCTTTCTTATAATTACAAATTTTTTTGAAAAGTTTCTTCTAATAGAAGAAAGTAAATGATTGTTAACCCATAAGGATATAGCAAAAGAACAAGAGACACAATATTTTCAAAGTATTTTTATCGTCAAAAGTTGAGTGTCCTTAGTTATTAATTTAGATGATTCTTGCTTAGTACAATTATTACTACAATGTAGCATTAAAAATGATACCGACAAATTTAAAACGCTATATTAATCAGTGAGTTGTGACCAACAATAGGTACACATGTTTTTAAGAAATATAAAAATTTAAGATTTGTCAGCTTTTTTCTATAAATCACTTCTCTGACTATATTTTAATTGATTAGAATAATGAAATTAGTAAAAATCTATAAACAATATGATTGTATTATTTCGAAGTTTTTGACTTGCTGATTTTCTGGCTATCATTATACAAGGTGTCCGAAAAGTCTGGAAACACCTGAATAACTGTCCAGACATAATATTATTCAAAATGGGTCAAGGTAATTCTTGTAGTAATTTTCAACGAGAAATCCAATTGGACCCTTCTATTTAACCTTAAACTTGACGTTGAAGGTCATTTCAAGGTAAAGTTTGTGTTTTTAAATGGGAACCCCTATTTTAGACATCAGCAATCGAAAGAGCGGCACTGTATTTCCCCAGAGCAAGGTCATTTTTGGATTATTTTCAAATAAAAAATTCAACCTTGACCCTGACTGTCAAGTTCAAGGTCAGATTTACTTTTAAATATGTACTTGGGTCATTTGGTTGGGTACTTGGGTCTTTTGATTGCCGATGTCAAAAATGTCAAAACAGGTTTTCATTTTAAAACACAAATTTGACCTGGAAATGAATTTCGAAGCTCACGTTCAAGGTCAAACAGAAGCTCACAATTGGATTTCTTGTTGAAATTCACTCTAAGAAGAATGGTGTTTTCCAGGTGTGCGGAGTAAGAGATCGTCTGTATTACTTTATCAATAATTTTTCTTAATTCATCATCTACATAACTTGATAAAGATGTGGTTCGCCACAGATTCATAGGATCATATTTCATATTACCATTGAATTTAATGAATAACCACATGGGAGCATATATCAGCATTATGAATTCAGTAAGTGCTTAAAATTGGGTAGATGGGTTGACATCCTTACGCATTTTCATTTTCTTACTGCTTTTTCTGAAGATATTTGCGCGTCTTAATCTTTTCTCGCCTGACTTTGTTTTTATTAATTATAGACGCTTTAGACTCAGGCACTTGATCAGATACATCATGAAGAATAAAACAAGGAAGGATTGCTGCATTTCTCTGTGTTGTTCCCTATCTATCACAGACTCTCAAAAAAAGTCGGAAACGACATTCTGGTTTGTTTTCCCTCCGCATCAGTTGCCATCCATGTCTCGTCAGCACAAGCTCTATGCAAAGTGTGGTCACTTTCAGCATCGTTATCTTCACTTCCAATATAATTATCTTTATTAAACTGTGATGATTATTTGAAAATTCTACATTATATAATAACCGTACTTTTTGTACTGTTGCTCTTTTTCACAATTATTTTGTGAATTTTTATTAATGAAAGTCGCGTTATCTTAGGCATCGTTTGTAGGCTTGGTTTTCTGTGGAACAACGTGTAATTATTCTGGTAATATTTGCATTGCTTTGCAGCTATTTTGATCTAGAAGGAAGTCTTTTTTTGGCGTTGATAATTTGTTTTCTGCAGAACAAGTGCTTTCGCAAGCAGCTAGGCCAAATAATCTTCCTGATTTACGAAGGTGTGATTCTTGAACAGGGCTTTATCCATGTCTCTAAGAAATAATTTGCTCATACAAGTTCCTGCACAGCCAGTTCCTGCCCCTCATACTTAGTATTCTAAAATAAGCACCTCTCATTCCATCCAGATATTTAGGAAGTTCCACATCGCAGATGTCACCACAAAGCCCCAAAATATTGCATTCGTCCTGTCACGTAATTTCAGTCATTCTTCGACAGCGTGCAATGGATTAAACCAAAAGTGTGAGGGTAGCACATTTGACCAGAAAAGACTTGAACCTGCTAATCAACTACATATTCTCTGTCAAGAAGAAGTTACATAAACAATAATTATTACTATATTAGTTTACTTAATTTTGCAGTAACCAAAAATTTAAAGTACAGAGCCCGAAAACAAATTTAGGGGATTCAAAATTAAATGAAACTCATGTCGTGCAGATTCAAGAATATAATGGGTGGTTTAACTAAGAGACAAATCGACGACGATAGATTAGATGTGTAAGGTGCCATTTCCAATCCATACAAGAATAATGAACATGCTGAAAGATTGCGGTAAAGGTTTCGCTAGAAAAAAATACGTAAAGCCCAACACGGAATAATAGATAACACAGAGAAAAGCTGACTCAATCCACAAATACCAAATTACCAATTACCGAATTACTCAGATTAAAAAAAACCAACTTCCATCATAAAACATCACTTTAATTTCCACCAGAAACTTCAAACCGATTGATAATACATTATTTTGGGATCATGGAGCCTTACCTATTCTAGGCTCGTCTGTCTAAAGAAATATCCTAAGGAACGGAACAAACCAAACAGTTTACTTAGAAAATAAAAATAGGCTTGAAAGTCGACCCAAAATCAAAAATGAAACTTTCCAATGCGATACATTCTTATAAAAAAATACCCGTTTAGATTATACCCCGCAGCTCTGATAGCTCTTTTGAAAGTAAAAAGGAATTATTAGAATCAACTAACAGGCGAGAAAACTATTCTTATAACAGACAATCCGTACAAGTTGATTTAAGAGAAAATTAAAAAAAGAAAGTCGTAAACTTTTAAGCAGTAATATTGAAAACCGTAGCAAGCTAAACATTAATGACATGAGATTACAAGATTCAGATGAAAAAAGACCATTAGAGGATAGAAATAACCTAAACCAAAACAGATGACGTAGACTCTCGACAAACAATAAGAGACCAACCAGACGTTCACGAATACACATAATTAACTCATTCACAGATTACGAATCCGACAACCACTCAAATAGTCAGAGAATTCCAGCTTTTTATGTTTGTTTCGGCATGATATAAACGCTTTTATAAATTGTAAGCAATTAGACAAGTAAATTCCAAAATGATAAAGAAATTAGTTCTGCGCATTTTTTCCAGGAATTAAAAATATTCAAGAGTGCGTATACAATTCACGATTGCGATTTTTTAGAAAACTTAGAGGCGTTATTAATCGAGGATGCTAAATATTAATGTGCAATAAACCTGGCAGGTTAAACAAGGCAAAGCTGTTGACCATCAGGGCAGCAGATTGCTGACTGAATAAGCTTACTACTTAAGACTAGGAGAATTTTAAATCATATGGAGGGATCAGCCGAATAAAGACACAGCTAACAAATATATATTAAAAATATATTTTAACAAATTTGCGGTCAAACTGGTGACCATTTTCAGCTCAAAATTGCACTGTCTGTTTTAGGTGGAAAATTCAAGGATGGTAAGCACACCAATTTTGGATAAACCAACAGTATAAAGGATATACAAAATTTTCCAAAAAGAAAAATTGAATAAATTGAATTTCTGCGGGAGGGGGGGGGGGCGAAATTTTAATTTTCGCCTAGCTGGGACTAGACATGGTACAGACAACAATATTGTTTGTATAACACAGTAACAACGAAGGACACACGTTAAGAAAAAGAAACACTGAAAAAATAAAATATCGGGGTGATACAAACTTTAGCAAAAAGGATAATTAAAAAATTGAAATTTCGGGGAATACCACGAAATTTTCATTTACTTCTACCTGGGTATCCAAGAGGGTAAAAATGAAAACATTGAGAATACAAGCAGTAAAAACGACGTACAAGCGTTCTTGAAAAGAAAAATAGAAATATTCAATTTTTGGGAGGATTACAAGAAATTAGGATTTGGCCCTAGATAGGCAGCCAAGAGAGTAAAAACGAAAATATTGGACGTATAAAGAGTAGAAAAGATGGCCTGAGTTTTACTGATGATTAGAATTAGAATCATGCAAATAGTTGTAATGCTTATGGTATAGTCTAGACTTGGTCCACTTAGAAATGGAACGCGTTGAGAATTCAATTTAAAAGAAAAAATATATTAACGAGCATTTACTTAATAAAGAGAAGCTTTCAAAATAAACAGCCAGGATTAAAATTATTATTTAATTTCGAAAAAAAGAACACTAATTTAGAAACAATTATAATAACATTATTTTCTGAATTGATGAATTGCAAATCATTTTATTCTAATTGGCAATATTTTAAATTTAAACGAATTCTAATTCTTTGAATGCTTCGATTTTGTATTGAGCAAACCAATATTTAAACTCAATATTTTTTTCAGGTATGAACGCTGTATTTTCTTGAATGTTGTGAATTAGGAAAATTTCTAGTAACCTTGAAATAACAGAAAACTTGATGTTGTTTTTATAGGTTGCCCTGAAGCATTAATATTAAGAATGCAACTGTCAAAAAGAAAAATACAGCTTGCATAGCATGCGCATAATTTTTCTGGTAGCCCAAATGTTTATTAACAGATAAATACATAATGCATTTATTAATAAAGAATAATGTACAATTTATCTGTTCTTTTTTAGGATTAATGAAGTAATTAAAACCCCTCGTTTGGATAGCGTATACGGACACGACGAACGATTATATTGGCAGCACGAATCCGTGCTGGTTCGAAGTGTTGGCGGAACAAAGTATTCAGAGGATCATTCTCAAATATTGGGACAGTCTCATTGGCATGGTTGCCATTTATAATTACTTTAACTCTTCCAAAGCAATTATTAGGATTCGCTCTACGATCCATGAATGGAAACAAAATATTTCCTATTATTACGCCAAAGATGTACTTTTGATCCTCATCTACTGCTACATCATGAAAGCGTGCTGTTAGAGGCATTGGTGCACCAATCGTATAAGCTTCAAAATAATGAACGTTTTCAAGATCGACGGGGTCAGGGTGAACTGCGTTCTCTTTATACCTCTTAAATGATTCTACAAAAAGAAGGTATGAGCAGGAAGTTAATAGGGATGGTGCATGATCAACAAGAATCAAGGTCCGCCAATGTTCATGGATAGGTCATACGGATCCATTTTCACAGTTAAGTAGAAAAATAGACGAATAAATTACTGCCAATGAAAATTGACACATGAAGTGGCGCCATCTATTTTAATGTTTATGTTGTTGCTTGTAGGTGCAAACATAGACACATCTTAAAGGGGTAATTCTGGCAACTACTCCCGAATAAACGCTATGATTGTGCATTTTTATGAGATTATTGATAAAGACATTAATGTGGGATTTGTACAGCTTTCTAAATCCACTGATGAAATACATTTAAAAAAATTTAATTCATTTTGTAAACTTTCTATACACCAAAAAGTCAGTCAAACGGAACGCCTCAAAAAGTTGGTAGGTCCCTGCTGGTTGAAAAACTCTCGATACTGGGCCATCCGAAATAGAGAAATCAAATTTTATTAGGTTAAGTAGAACAACGGCTATGTTCCCTACAAAATTTATTATAAAATTTTAATCTTCGCTATATGTTTTTACCAAAAACTGAGAAAATCTTTGTTTTTGTTCCTTTTATTTTGTTATTTGACCACTATTTTGTTATCTTTGCACGCATGTGAAGAAATGTATAGGGTCATAGCCATTGTCATTCTCAACCTAAAACTTTTGGAGTTTTCTGTTTCAGATGACCCAGCTTCGAGATTTTTTGACAAGCTGAACCTACCTAGTTTTCCAGGCTTATAGCATAACATCCCTTAACAACATCCCTTCTCCCCCTTTAACAAACCATAACAAAATATTTCGACCCCCCCCCCCCCCTATTACTATACGTAATTTTTATTTTCTAGAAATTTTTTGCTAGTCATTGCTAGTAGAATTAGGCAGGGTGTCCGAGAACTTCATTTTCAAAATCCCTAACTTTTCCCTCACTAATTTGTCCATTTCCTTCATTATTAACTTTCGAATACTGTTCTTTGAATAGTGTAATAGTTTTCACATATAAACTTTTATAAACGGAATAAAACAGTTATTTCTACTACAAATTTTCGATTTTAAAATTTATTAATTTACTTTAAACAAAAAAAGTCTTTTCTACTACAAATCTGGCTTTTCAAAAGATATTTGAATTTTCAGACTAAATAGATAGATGTCCAGAAAAATGTATCGTAGTTTATAATTCAATCAAAAAGATGAAATTTATTAAAAAAAAGAAGAATTTTCTCCACAAAAATTGAATTTTCAAACAAAAAATATTAATTCACGAAGATATTACCAAATAAAATTTGGGTTGACTTATCAACAAAGAAACATGAATTTGATACAGAAGGTTAATGTTCTACGAACAGAGTTAAATTTTTAATCAAAAAGACGAATTTTTACAAAACAGATGGATTTGTAACCAAAAAGGATTTCTTCAGGAAAATTCGTAAATTTTCGAAAAAATAATCAAATTTATAACTAAAGAGATATTCTTCAGGTGAAAGTCTTTGCCAATTTGCAAAAATGACGTACCTGCGTAAAGGACTCCTCCCCCCTTCCGTAATAAATCGTCAAAAAATGTCTCGACCCCTCCCCCCACTTAGCTGTTACTTAATTTAAGTACGGTTCCTAAGCATTTACGGACATTGCTATTAATCAAAAAAGAAAAGAGGAAGTGGATTTTTGGCAAGTTTTCACTTAGCAGAAAGCTTAACTTTTCTGAAAATCATCTCCCACATAAACGTCTTAAATCTCTGGTAACAATCTAGTTTCCAATAAAATACTAGTTTGCTAGTAAAGAACTAATAGTTTTTCTAAAAAATAATTTTTCATCAAAGTGAAATTTTTGATAAATGATTGAACACCTACAACTGATTTGAATGTCCTTGGCTTAGTTCCAAGTCTCAAATAGAAAAATTCGAAACAGTTGACAGATTTTTTATCGTAGCGCTTTTTAAGATTGCTAGAGCTATAAATTTCTCTCCATACGTAGGAATAATTCTTATCTTTCCATTTTAAAGCAATCACTTTGAAGCATACTTTATGATCATTAAGATGACGAAGCCAATTAAAAGTTTCAGAATACTGCCTTCTTATTGTTTTAATAAATGCGAAAATTTTATAAAATCGAGTTTTTTAAATAAAATTGTTCTATTTGCTACTTATCCTATTTATATTGCTTCCTCCTAGTAATTTCGTCAGCGTTAAATATCTTATTTTCATCAAACAATTAGTCATTAGCCACTAATAAAATCAGAATCATAAACCTAGTAATTAGTACAGTTTCAGAAATTCTTATATAGAGAGATTACTTTGCATTAGGAGAAAAAGAGTGATTTTATTCTTCAAAGATTTTTAGAGAAAGTTAATGTACCTCAATTAATAAGACTCCTGAAATTATATTTACCAGCAGGATTGGTGCAAATCACTAATGTGAGACACAGGAAATCCATTATAGCCCTCATTTTTTAATAAGTAGAGGAAACCAAGTTATAAAGTATTTCTGTAAGTTTATAGCTAAGTAAGAGTCTCAAAAATGTTTCAGTAAATATTATAATAGTCTTTATCACATACGTAATTCAAAATTGTTTGTACTTTTTTAATAAGCGTTTGATTAATCTGTTTCTCGAACACTGCTGTCAATAAAAATCCTTCTGCTTACCAACCTTATCTGTACAAGTTAAAGCGAGAAAAAGTTGGTAAGCAATAAAAGCATAAGTAATTTCAGAATTAAATTTAAAAAAATTAACAGCTTCGTTAAACAGGAGTACTGTAACTTTGAAAATTGTATAATTAAAAATTTAGAGTAATTGAAATTGTTAGAAGCCTTTAAAATTGAAAAATAAACAGAATTTATTCCGGGATACTGGCTTCAGAATAGTCCTTTTCCAATAAAGAAGATGTTGTTGCTTCTCTAGTACTTTAACTGGACTATATTTGCAGCAAATCTCAAATTTCTCTAGTAAGTCAGCATTCAGGACAATTTATTGGTGAATGATCGCAAACACATCATTATATCTGCGCCTGTATTCTTGCAATGCAAGCAGCGTACAACCATCAATGGTAGAATCCGGAAAAAGTTTCTGCCACCTTAAAAAACATCGCACTGAGGTCGAATATCAGACTGAAACTAAGGCTACACGAAAAAAGAGTCTGAAGAAACTTTTTGTTTGCCAAGTGTAGCAAACCCCCCGCCTGCAATATTCCAACGTACTTCATTGATTCTTCATCAGCCATCACCTGAAACAGAGCGAGGTCGTCCAGCATCAGTGTACTATTTATTTCTCGACGGGAGAAATGCAGCTTTCCGAATTTCTCCAAGCCCAAAGGCATCCTGATTTGATAGACGAATTACAGTAAGATGTTGAGTAGGCTCTTAATTTTGGACTGTGAGCTTGCACAAATCTTTATATCGTCCATGTACAAAAGGGAAGTGAGTTGACACATCGCCCCTCGCTCCTCAATTTTGAACCCATAGAACGCGTTGTTCAATGTCCAAGTGCACGGATTCAAAGCTAAACAAACCCATAGTGCGTTGAAGTTCTGTCCTTTTAAGATTTCTCGTTTAATGGGCAAGAATCAGATATCTTTTATCACCTCACGAAGCGAGAACAGAACTTATATATCTTAAGGACCTTACGTAAATAATTATGACGTACTGGGGCAAACGCCACCTGGTAGGCAATGTAGGCCATGTGCCAACTGCCGTGGTGGTGTATCGCATGCAACACAACAACACTGTCAATTACGGCTTGTGCTTTGCAGCCACTTAAGCCTTGAGAGTAACATTTTAGTTCTTCG
>JAWWLR010000149.1:4743981-4760172 GCA_035041075.1 Acraspis erinacei | reverse complement strand
TTCAATTCTTAGTTTGTGTTATCTGTGAAAATCCATTGTGAATAGAAGTTCATCACCCAGACAAAAAAATAATTCTTGCAGCTACAGTGAACTTGAGAAGACGTGAGCAGACGATCGAACTTTTATCATCTGCTTATGTTCATTTCAAAGTCCGCATGGAGATACTGGAAAATTCTGAAAAAGTTTATTTTTTGAACAAGTCATATATACGTGGCAGAGAGGGGTTGATTTTAGACGTTAAGGGTCGGAGCCCAAAAATCGTAGTGGGTAGTTTCAAACAGCCCAAAAAGCAGAGGCTCTTGTAACTGTGTAAAATTAAAATAATATTATTTTTGGACAAGGACATAATTGCCTGTTAACCTGGGGCTGTTTTTTAACGATAAGGGTTGAGGTCCAAAAATTTACCTGCTCTTTGAAAGTACCCACTCCGCTTTTTGGGCTCCATGCCTTAATATCTAAAATCAACCCCTCTCTACCACCTATATTTGACTTTGTCAAAAAATAATCTTTTTCAGAATTTTCCAGTTTCAGCGGAATATCTAAATTTTGGGCTCTTTGAAAATACCCACTGCGATTTTTTGGGCTCCAACCCTTAATGTCTAAAACGATCCCCTCTGTACCATGTATATACGATTGTAAAACATTTTTCTCTTTCAGAATTTTCCAGTGTCAGTAGAATCTCTGATTTTTGGGCTCTTTGAAAATACTCACCCTGATTTTTGGGCTGCAAACGTTAATGTCTAAAATCAACCCCTCTTTACCACGTATATATGACTTTGTCGAAAAATAATCTTTTTCAGAATTTTTCTGCATCAGTGGAATCTTCAATTTTTAGACTTCTCGAAAATACCCTCTCCGATTTTTGGGAATTTGTTGGTGTTTTTGTATCTAGGGGTGGTTTTTCTGAATTTTTGTGTTGTGAATTTGAGAGCCCTAAATAAGCGCAAAATCGGCTGCATTTTGTCTTTTTAAAATTTATTTTGTACAAGGGAGTTTTTTTTAAATGGGGGGTAGTTTTTCAATTTTTTTTCATGCATTTGGGAGCCCAAAATAAGCCCAAAATTCTGGTGTTGTTTATTTTTTCTGAATTTGATTTTTTACATAGGGGGTAGTTTTATTTTCAGTAGGGGTGGTTTTTGGAAATTGGTTTTTGGTGCGTTCAAGAGCCCAAAAAAAGCCCAAAATTCTGACGTTTCGGATTTTTTGTTTTCTTTAAATTTTATATAGTGGAGGTGCTGGCTTGATTCAAGTCAGCACCTCCACTCGAAATTTGAATTTTCATAAAAAGTAGTGGAGCCCAAAAATCGGCAATACAGCCCAAAAAAAGCCCAAAATTCTGATATAAAGAAATTTGGAAATTTCGTTTTTGGAGGTTTGTGGAGGTGCTAGCTTGATGGACCTCCGGCGCCAGGGACCTGTCTTCCAAGCAACTTTTTCCAAGAGAATTAACAACGCCTTCTTTAATTTTCTTATTTTGGGAATCAGCAGCTTCCAGCGTCACCTGTTGTACCTCGAGAACACTCGAGATCTTTGCCCGGGGTGCCAAATTCAAAAGCGGAAGCACTAATTCTCTTTCTAAAGATGGTGGAGGATCTAATTCAGGCTCCGAAATTTCAGAAGAGTATGCGCCATTTCTTGAAGTAGAGCGTGACCGTCGCCTTTTTCGACGGCTACCTTGATCTGTTTAAAAAAAACAAGTTCGCATTTGTAACACAAAGGCATTGGTAAAAAAGCCTGTTAGAGCGTCTCAATCGTAACAGTCCCATCTACAGGTTAAGAGCCTGTATAATGGAAAGACGATTCACCCAAGGAAAATTATTTTTCCACAATGGTTAAGTGCCATTGGATACGAAATGGGTCAAACTCAGATCGTTTCTGAGAGGCGAGACTCACAGATCATTGGGTTTAAGATGACGACTAATACCTCATACACTCGAATCTCTTGACGAAGATGACCAAGGAGAACTCCTAGGATGGCGGCGCTTATTTCTGTGTTTCGTTTTCAATTTCTTGATCACTTTAAACAATTCACGCGAATAATCTTCGTCAATAGACGAACCACTATTGTATTTTAGGGAACTCCATTTATGTTTACGCATCTCGGAACGATTTACACACTTTTTGCACAAAGAAGAGAATGAGTAGCCAATTCGTGCGAAGGAAGCACGATTACATTTTTCTTTTTTTTTTTTTTGTTATTCTTTAAAACTGTAGCAACGCAAGCACAAAGTGGGGGAACGACGATTTGTTTTTTTTGGATGTGGCGCGAAATACATTTGGGAATTTTCAATTTTTGACTAACGCTTAGCTGGAATTGAAATTTATACAGGAGAATCAAAATTCTCAATCGAAAATTAAATTTACAAACAAAATTATTATTCTATGTTGAAAAAAGTATTTTCGAAGAAAATTTAAATTATGAATTCGAACAGGAAATTTTAGAAAAAATTGTAATTCTTACTTGAAAGGGCGAATATTTGAAAAGAATGAAAACCCTGCATTTTAACAGGGAATTTTTGGAAAAGAAATAAAATTTTGGATTTAAACGGGGAATTTTCAATTTTTAACTAATTCTAAACCGCAATTAGAATTAAAAATTGCTTAAAGGGTATGATTTTGAACATTTTTAAATTCATTGCTTGACTCTTTAATTTAGAGCATTGAAAATAATACCGTGCATTTATAATTTTGGAACTGAATATGAATCTTTGAATTCTACAATTTAAAAAAGTCTGCAATTTTACAGTTTTATTTCTTTCGTCTATCTTATTTTTATTACTTTCAAATCAGAATAAAAAAAATCTATTAAATAATCACCAATGGAAAAAAGAGAAAGGAGGGGATTTGGTTCATTGCCACCTCATTTTCTTTCCTTTTTTTTAGTCCAAAGGGGAAAAGATTTATTTTTTATTTTTAAGGGGGTAAAAAAGGAAAGTTTTCTTTTCAAATTGCAGTGGGAAAATTTTATGGTGGTTGTTTAAATTTAGTCGCTAGATTCTTGGTTTTTTTTACAGGAATTCTTCGCATTAACTTGATTATTGGACTTTAAAAACGATTTTAAATTTGATTTTAATCCTATCTAAATTTCTTAAATTTTACATTTAATTAAAAAGATTTTGGTTGAAAGTAGTTAGTAGCTTCCATTTTTATATGTGTAAATCATTGAGCATTTGAATACAAAATTGTTTAATTAAAGAACTTTTAAACTTCAATTTTCAAGTTTTATAATTAAACAGTTTCTCTAAAGAATAAATCAAGTTTCTGGTTCTTATTATTTTTTCTGGTTATTATTAATCAATTAATTAAAAAATTTAATCCGGATTTTTTCGAATTCATTATTCTTTCTATTTTTTGAACATAGATTAACCTTTTTTCTTTATGTATCTTCAGGTTGAAAAAAATGGGAATATTATTTTTAGGGATTAAATAAATTTCAACTCTAGATAATAAAGGTACATAAAAGATTTGAAAGATTTTATGACTTTAAGAAATTAAGAAATATATATGGTACTTTCAGTGATTCCGAGGTACTTCAGAGAATTTCAAAATTTTTTATTGGATTTCAAGAGATTTTCAAAGGATTTAAAGAGATACCAAAAATGGCAGAGTTTCACTAGGAACAAGAGATTTCGAAGATTTAATTTAATAAATTTTTGGAAAAATAAAAAAATTTCAAACAATTTTCAAGAATTATAACAATGTTAATGTATTAAATATAATTTTATGAGGCTATAGACAATTTCAAGGAATTTCGCAAGATTTTCAAGAATTTCCTTGGAATTTTTTAAAAGACTATGGATAAGATATTTTAAGATTAAGATTTTTTTAAACCATCTGAAATTATTTAAAATTTATAAAACGAAAGCTAAAATTTTGTTTTAAATTTACATTGAAAAAAGTTTTGAAACTTGGCTATCCGAAAATTTGAATTAGGGCGAGAACTTATAAAAAATTAATAAGAATCTAAATAAGAGATACGCGACTTACGTATTCATAATCATGAAATCCGGCATCCAGAGTTCACTACTTAGAACATGAAGTTTCTGCACATCATTAAATTCCCCAGGAGTCCATTTCAAGTGATTATCAGTCCATTTCTATTGTAAATAATTCTTTTTTAATTAATATATATCCAAAATAAATTAAATTAATAAATATATACATTGTTAAACATTTCTATTCGAAACTTCCACTACATGTATTGAAAGTTGATTTCCGAAAGGTAAGGTAACGCTATGATACATAATGATGTAGTTTCCAAATGCTGGCATTGGTATATTACCTCACATGTATTGGAATTTTATAATAAATGTCCAGTAGGAAATCATGGAATTTTAGGGAATTCGTGAATTTCATAGAATTAAGGGAATTTAAGGAATTCGTAAATTTCATAGAATTTACGTAATTAAGGAATTGATAGAATTCCAGGAATCCATGGACTTTAAGGACTTCGTGAATTTCAGAGAATTTACGGAACTTAAGGAATTCAGGGAATTCATGGAATTTAAGGAATTCGTGAGTTTCATAGAATTTACGGCATTTAAGGAAATTATTGAATTCATGAAATGCATATCAGACCCAGAATTCAAAGAATACACGGAATTGATGAGAATAACGGAATTCATAGAAATCACGGAATCTAACTAATTCGTGAAATTCAATAAAATCGTGGAATTTCTTGAATTCACGCAATTCAATGAATTCATAAAATTGAAGGAATTCATGAAATTCAAGGAATTAATTAAATTAAATTAAATCACCGATCTCACGACACCTATGGAATTCATGGACTCCCATGGCGAATTCCGCGAATTATGTGAATTCTACGAATTTCATGAATCTCATGAATCCCATTTATTCTGTAAATTCCTTGAATTCCCTAAATTTCATGAGTTCCTTCAAGTCCATGAATTCCGCGAATTCTTGGAATTCCGCAAATTTATGGAATTCCGCAACTGCTTTGAATCCGTAAATTTCTGGAATTCCGCGACTTTTTTGAATCCGTAAATTTCTGGAATTCTGCGAATTTCTTGAATTCCTTCGCTTCCATGAATTACGCGAATTTAATTAATCATATGATTTCTGAGCATTTTTTGAATTCCACGAATTCCTTGAATTCCACGAATTCCTTGCATTCCATGAATTCCTTGAATTTAATTAATTCTTCCAATTCCTTGAATTCCCTCAATTTAATGAATTCTTCTAATTCCTTGATTTCCATAAATTCCGCGAATTCCTTGAATTCCGTGCATTCCTTGAATTCTTTCGATTCCGTAAATTCTGTGAATTCCATGAGTAAATTGCATGAGTTCCTTCGATTCCATGAATTACGCGAATTTTATATATCATACGAATTCTGTGAATTCCTTGAATTCCATACATTCCACGAATTCCTTGCCTTCCACGTATTCCTCGAATTTAATGAATTCTTCTAATTCCTTGAATTCCATAAATACCGTGGATTACATAAATTCCATGAATTCCGCGAATTCTGTGAATTCCACGAATTCCATGAATCTCATGAATGCCATAAATTCTTTAAATTCCTTAAAATCCATTAATTCCATGAGTTCCTTCAATTCCATGAATTCCGCGAATTCCATTAATTCCTCCAATTCTTTGAATCCGTAAATTTCTGGAATTCCGCGAATTTCTTGAATCCGTTAATTTCTGGAATTCTGCGAATTTCTTGAATTCCTGAGATTCCATGAATTACGCGAATTTCATGAATCATATGAATTCTGTGAATTCCTTGAATTCCATAAATTGCACGAATTTCAAGAATCATATGAATTCTGTGAATTCCTTGAATTCCATAAATTGCACGAATTCCGCAAATTCCTTGCATTCCATGAATTCCTCGAACTAAATGAATTCTTCTGATTAATTGAATTCTATGACGTACGCAAATTTCTTGATAACACTCAATTGTTTGAATTCCCTAAACTCCATTAATTACATGAATTCTGCTAATTCCTGGGCCACTGTAGATTTCATAAATTTCGCGAATTTCATAGATTACTTGAATTCCTTCATTTCCATGAATTTTGCAAATTCTGTGAAATCCGTGAACGTCCTCAATTCTGTGAATTCCACGAATTAAGCGTATACACTGAATCCCATCAATTCCTTGAGTTCCTTCTATTCTATGAATTTCGCGAACACGTCAATTACGTAAAATTTGTGAATTGCATTCATCATGTGAATTTGATGAATTAATCGTATTCTGTGAATTCTGTAAATTCCATGAATATCGTAAATTTCGCTAATACCATGAATTTCAAGAATTCTATACATTCGATGAATTACGTGAATTTATCAAATCTAGCGAATTTCTTAAATTTGATTTCAGTGAATTCTAAGAATTCCGTTATTTCAGTGAATTCTACAAATTCCGTGAATTTTAAAAATTACATGGATTCCATAAATTCAATGAATTCTAAAAATTCGGTGGATTCTATCAATTCTGTGAATTCTTTCAACTCCATGAATTCCGTAAATTCAGTAAATTTCATGAATTCCGTGAATTCAAGGAATTCCATTAATCTTGTGAATTTTACGAATTAATCGTATTCTGTAAATTCTGTAAATTCCATGAATATCGTGAATTTCGCGAATTACATGAATTAAGCAAATTCCATTAATTTCTCGAATTCTATACATTCGACGAATTCCGTGAATTTAGAAAATCTAGTGAATTCCTTAAATTCCTTGCTTTCAGTGAATTCTGCAAATTACGTTATTTCAGCGAATTCTACAAATTTTGTGATTTGTGTGAAATCTAAAAATTCCGTGGATTTCACAAATTCCGTGCATTCTATAAATTCCGTGAATTTGATCAATTCCATGGATTCCTTAAATTTCGTGGATTCCATAAATTCAGCGAATTATGAAAATGCCGTGAATTATAAAGATTCTATTAATTCCTTCAACTCCATGAATTTCGTGAATTCTATCAACTTCGTGAGTTGTTTGAAATTCATGAATTCTGCGAATTCCTGGACCACTGTGAATTTCATAAATTTCGCGAATTCCATACATTACTTGAATTCCTTCATTTCCATGAATTCTGTGACTTTCATGAATTTTTTTAATTTTATGAATACCGTGAATTTTCGAAAGAATTATTTATTTCTAATTTATAATTCTAAATAAGTGTCTTAAAATTTACCATTTTTAACCAATAGTGAAGACTGAAGGTACTCGAACGACTTCCCTGAAAAAAATCATTCAATCAAATTAAGAAAAAATATTTAACGGAACAAAAAATATTTTTAAAAATAAGCAGAGAATATTATCAATTAATCATTATCCATTAACTGTTAGTTATTAACTAATAATATTAATAATATACATTTGCATTTTTTAATTCTTTTAAACAAATTAATTTCAAATCGGACAGGCTGTGCGTGCTGAAGCTGACAAAGTGGCTGCAGTTTTTCTCAAAATCTTTGAGAAGAATTAGATTCGTTTGAATAAAATTTGAAAATTTACAAATTCACAACAAATTTTAATGCTCAAATCTACAAGTTGGAAAAATGTTGCTAATAAAATTTTATTATTTTAATTTTAAATAAAATATTTCTTATCTTTAAAATTTTGATAATTTCAAATTTAAATTCCAATTATCTTTCAAAATTGCAAAATTTTTATATGGAAGCTCTGGATAAAAAGTTTTAATTTTAAATGTTTAGAAATATTATAATTGAACAATTACGAATTAACTTCTTGCCACATAAATAGTGAATAATAAAAAAATAACACAACATTTTTTTTAGTTCGAGCGACAGCAATGAGAAGATTTCAGAACTAGGCATTGAAAATTGAATTATTTTTTATTTAAAAATGTTCCTATGTATTAAAAATGTCAAAATTAACTTTAGAAAACTTCTAATTGAAAGGTTTAAAATTGTGCAGTTTCAAACACTGGAATACAATTTTTGTTCATACATTTAAAAAAATTTTAATTTTGTCTATAATTACTTAAAGTTTTCGGTTTTTCATTTGAAGATTAAAAAAAATGAATAATTTAAAATTGAGATATATTTAATTGGAAAATTTCAAGATTGAATAATTTAAATTAAGTTTTAAAAATCACACGATTCAAAATAATTTTATTTGATTCTAATTGGTTACAATTTTAGATTGCCGAATTTTCATAATTGTTTTCTTTTGTAAGTTTTAATTTTAAAACTAAAGTAGTTATTATGAAATTTTGAGGAATAACTTACTATATGAAGACTATTACTATTATAAAACTAATAATATTATCAAAATTTTTTCCACAAATTTTGATTTTAAATTATAATTTTTTTATGTACTAAAAATTTAAAATTCCAGAATTTCAGAAGCTTTGACTGAAAAATTGAATTAAGTATTAACTTTAAATTAAAATATTAAATACAATATTAAATATTAAACTTTACATTCAAATCGTTTCTAATTGAACACTATCTAAATTCAACAGATTTTAATTTTGAATTATCTAATTTAAGACGCTTTCAATTGAAGAAAAAAAAAATTGCGCTTCCTTTAATTTTGAATGATGCAACTTTAAAAATTCTTATTTCAAAATATTCCATTTTTTTAATAAGAAAATAGTTCTATTTGAGACATTTTAATATCGAATTATTCAATTTTGTGATTCTTCAATACAAAATACTAAATTTGAATATTGAAAGCTTGGAATTTGAAAGAATACAATTTTAACTAATTTTCAATAAAATTGTCCAATTAAATTTTTTTTTAAATTTTTATTTCATTTCGAACATTGTCTTTGTTTTAATTTCACGAAGTCTAAATCCGTTTGATTTGGAAAATTTTTAATTGAATTTTTCTTCTTAATTCTAAATGCTTCTCCTTCAAAGTTACCAATGATTATGAATTATTGTTCCAAAAAAATTTCGAACATAATATTTAAAAATTTGGTCAAGAATACATTTAATAGTTAATAATTTAGAGGATGATGAATAATGAACCTTAAAATATTTATTATATACAAGAAATTTTTATTTTGAACTAAGGCAACCAACTGGAACAAGTCTTCTCTTTAATGCTCCCTTGAGAGACATTAAATCTTTTAGGTAAGATTGATCGCTTTACCTTAAATACTGAGTTTTTACTCTTTCAGCGGTGGTAGAAGTATTATAAAATCCCTAGCATTACTTGACTACATTTTTAAAGAAAAATAAAATAACGCTAATTAATTCAAAACCATGATTAAAATTTAATTAACATATTATTAACAAAGCCTGTAATTAGCATAAGTCACTTGTCTTCCTTAAAATCAAAAATTGAAAATTCATACGGTTTATAATTTACCTAGAAAATAAAAAAGCCCACTTTTTTACCTACTTTTAAAATTGAAACAGAAAATATAAAATCAATCTAAAAAAAAAAAAATTATTTAAAAATAAAAAATCTTCTTTGAAAATTTTATTTTATTTAAAATACAAATTGCAAAAAAAAGCACTTTTAAAGCCTAAATTAAACCTAATGTTTAATTTAGAAAACATTAGGTTTTTGAAAACCTTTGAAACATTTTTTTGTTTTTAATCACTAATATTATCGCAAATTATTAGAGATTCAGAATCGTGTTCCAATTATTATTGTTTCCGGTTTTAAAATAGCAATTTTCTTCTTTAAAGTGCTAATATAATCTGAAATTGTTACAGATTTGTAAATCTACTTCAATTTTTTTCAATTAAAAGTACTAATTTGCGGCAGAAAAGAATGGTCGAATCCAGAATTTTGCAAACATTCTAAATCTGATTCAAATTATAATGATTTACGTATTAAAATAAAAAAATTTGGTGCAGAAGGGTAACATAACCTTAAATTTGTAGAAAGTTCTGCACCTTTTTTTCAATCTAATTTTTTAAATGAAAAATACTAACTTCCCACAAAAACACCAACAGCATATAAAATTTCTAAACGAGTCTAAATCTTGTTCAAACTATAATGTTTTTTTTAAACACCAGTTTTTGGTGCAAAATGCTTATGTAACCAGAAATTTTGGAAAAATTATAAAGCTTTAAAGTCTAATTATTTTTGTTCAAAATAACAATTTTCCTGTGAGCAACGTTAATGTAACTTAAAACTGTTAAAAATTGCAAGTATTGTTCCCACTATATAGTGATTATTTTTAACATCTTTTGCTGATGTAAAATGTTTATATAAAATAAAATTGTTAAAATTTGTGAATTTTCTTTCAAATATTTTTTTTAATTATCCAAAAACATTAACATAATCCAAAATTTATAAAATATTCTAAATCTGATTCAAATTAAAATGATTTCTGTATTAAAATACCAATATTTGCGGTAAAAAGAAAACATAACCTAAAATGGTTAAAAGATTGCAAATCTTGTTCGATCTTTGATGATTTTTTTCGAAACACTAACTTGTGATGTAAAACGCTAACATAACCTAAAACGTTAAAAATATGTGAATCTTCTGTGAAGTATTAACAAAATTTAACTTTTCAAGTTCCAAAGAAAAAAATAACATTATCCAAATTTTCAAAAGATTCTGAACTCTGAAAAACCGAAGATCCAGAATAAAAAAGTTAGAAGCTTTTGAATAATTATGAAAGATTTGAGAAGAAAATGAAAAAAAGTTCTTAAGATTCATGGGAAAAATTAAAATAATATTTCATTAAAAAAATTATTTTTAAGAGATTATTAAAAAAGATTTTAAAAGATTTAAAAAAATGTCATAATAATCTGAAAGATTTTGTAGCAATTTTAAAAAATAATTTAATGGGATTAGAAGGCTTAGAAGGTCTGAATAAATTTAAAAACAAACTGTCCCTATATTCGCGTGAAAATTTCTGATAATTTTTTATTTTCGAAAATGAACTTTAAGTGATAATTAAAAAAGGTTTTTTGACATATCAAAAGATTTCCTAAAGTTTCGAAAGAGTGTTTTTTGAATGAAAATGTTTTGATGTGGTAAGTTTACGAAATAAAAATAAATAAAAATTTGAGTAAATCCAAGAAATATTTAGCAGAATTAAAGAGATTCAAAATTTATTTTAAGCTTTAAAAGATTTCCAACTTTTGAAGAGAATAAAAAAATTGTCTTAACATTTCTGGGGAAATTTAGAAGATTATAATATAATTTTAAAAAACTTCAAATGCAATTCGAAAATTTTGAGAAAAACTGGAGTCAATAAAAACTATTTTCAGGAACTTAAGACTTTTTAAATAGGTTATAAATATTTGAAAACTGGGAAACATTTTCGAAAATTTAACAAATTTTTCTGAATTTCTTCAACTTCTAAAATTCTTAAGAATTTTTTAAAAAGACTTGAATTTTTCATAATATTATTTGAAATCCTATAAAATACAAAAATTTCTCTAAAATCTTCTACATTTTTTTCTAGTATGTCTGAAATATTCAAAAATCTTTTTTTTTATCTTCTAAAGAATCTTATGAAAATTATATTTATATAAATTTAAAAACAAACAAATAATACTTATTTTCTTGATCTCAGTTTTCCTAATTTAGGTTCAACATGGATTTTTTAAAACATTTCGAACAAAAATTTACGAATAATTTTAGTATTGCCAAAGATAAAAAATATTCGTTAATATTCGAAAGTGTTAAAAAAAAAGGTTTGTTCAATAAAAGTAGTTTTCTGATAGTTCTGGATAACACATAATAATCTTGAAGATTTTTATAAACTTTTAAATTAAAAATAATTTCAGAAAATCGTAAAATTAACTGTTTTTAGACGCAAATGCCAATGCATTCCTACTAACCACAACAAATTATTATTCCTACGCAATAAAATTAGCTTAGAAAAGAAAATAGTCTAAATTTTATATTACATTATATACTATATTTTAATTTGTTTTATTTATTAATTTAAATTCAATTCGGATTTTCAAATATTTTAAGAAACAAACGATGTTTTTTTATGAACACCATGTGTTTCATTATTTATTATTAAATTTATTATTGTTTATTAACATTATAGAATGTTATTTCAAGTTTCAAAAATGAAACTTATTAAAAATAATTTTTAAAATCGAGAAAAATGTGCTAATGTTAATTATAAATAATTTTGGAAAAGAACTCGAGGTGAACTGATAAAAAAATAATTCGGGTTTTTTTTTTATTTGACAATAATTATTTAGAGTTTAATGTTTTAATTTTTCTCTTTAGGTAAAATTTGCAATTCTTATTTAATTCTAATGCTGTAGCGTTTATATTTTATTCCTTGAAAGATTCTCTGCAAATATCATTAACAAAAATAATGTTTTTATATTGCCTAAATCAAAGTTTTTTAACAAAAATGTACAAATGAGATTTTGCAGAAAATCTTTTAAGGAATAAAATAAGCTCCAAATCATTAGGATTAAATAATAATTGCGACATTTACCTAAAGTAAGAGAGAAGAACATTAAACCCTGAAAAATGTTTGTAAATAAACAATGATAATTGTGAAATATTTATTTAAAAAGTTCAACTCGAGTTTTTTTCCAAAACTAGTTATAATTAACAATAAAATATTTTCCTTGATTTTATCAATCATTTTTTAACAACGTTTTTTTCAATTTTATTTCATTGTTTTAAGCTTAGCCATCTTTTAAACTACAATTTATAAAAACTGTGCAAAATAAAAAAGTTTGTCGTAAAATCTTTCGGACAATAACAGTAAATCTTCCTAACAATCTAGAGAATATTATTTGATGCTCTCAAAACCTTTCCAAAATTATATAAAACTTAGTTTTTACAAAATTGTGAATTTTCGAATTAGTCTTAAAATTTTTTAAAGACAAAAAAATTGGGCTTACAGACTTCCAGATTATTTTTTGAACATTTTTTGGAAATACTTCCGAAATCTTTTAGAACAGTATCATAAAATTAATTACTTTAAATTAAAAATCAATAAAAAATTTGTTTGTGAATCTAAAGAACATTTTTTGATTCTCTTATAACCTTTCGTAATTTTAATTCAGCTTCCTTTTTCAAAATCTTTAAGAATCTAAATTTAAAAAAAAAATGTTGTACAAGTTTAAAATTAACATTAAGTTTTTTGAATACTTTTAAATATTTATGAAGCAAAATATACTTTTTCGTAATTTTGTAATGCTGCTGCAATTTTTTAGAATCCCTTTTTTAAAGTAAAAAAATTTGTTGTGTTAAATCTTCAAAAATGCACATTTCGTTTTAAATTTTTTCGAATATTCTCAAGATTTCAATTATTTTAGAGTCTATGCAAAATTAATAAAACTTCTACAAATCAAAAAAATTTAATCCGAAAAAATGGTTTCAAAATCTTTCAGATTATTTTTCGGCATTTTTTCAAATCTTCAAAACTTAAAATTAATATTTTAAAATAAAATCTAAATAATTTCGAATTTTCCCGACAACGTATTGCCTGAGTGGTAGCAACATTAACAATATAAAAAATTAAAAATAGAAAATTATAAAATTTTAAAAAGTTACTATCAAATTATAAAAAAAAATCAGCAAAAATAAATTAATGGTCTTAAATTTTAAGGTAAGTTTCAGGAAAATAGTTATGTCAAAAAGCAAATTGTTTAAAAAGATTCATTAAAATTAATTAAATTTGTTTAAAATATATAATTTTAGTTCAGTTTTTTAACTTTAAAATTCGAAAATATAACAAAATATCATTTTTTTAAATCTAAAGTACAAATATATATTATTTTAAAAAAGAAAAAAATTTTAATATAAAAAGATATACAACTGCATATCTGGCGCCACCACACGGCCACCGTCAACATATAGTACATTTTCAACCCAGAGTTCCAGGGGGCTGGTTATATATGTACATTGATTTCTGATTTTCTTTTTGAATAAAAAATGCAAATTTCCTACGATAAACACTAATATAATCAACAATTTTTAAAAGATTTCGAATTTTCTTCAAATTATAATTTATGTTTTAAACTCGAAATATTTTTTGTCTGAAAACCTAACCTAAAATTATTATAAAGTTATCAACCTTTAAAGAATACTGATTTTTCATAAATAAAAAAAATTACTTTTGAAAAACTCAATATGACTTAAAAATATTTAAAAATTACAAATCTTGTTCAAACAATAATAATATTTCTTTTGATATGCAAATTTTCTAGTCTATTTTTTACTAAAAATACCGAATTCTGACAAAAAACGATAAAATATGATACAAAAAGGTTAGAAGATTCTACTCTGACTCAAATTATTATTTTTGTTTTAAAATACGAATATTTCGTGTGAAATGGCAACATAACCTAAAATGGATAAACGTGGTGAATCTTCTTTGGAATATAATTTTTTTATATTAAAAATTCCATTTTATTACGAAAAATACTCACATAATCTAAAATTTTCAGTGAGTCCTAATTTTTTTAAAAATACAATGATTTTTTATTTAAAATACCAATTTTTGGTGTAAACCGCTATTGTTAAAAAATTAAATACCTTCGTAATATAGTCGTTTTTTTTAAATCAAAATTTCATCTGACAAATGTTAATACGGTCTAAAAACGTTTAAAAATTGCAAATCTGGTTCAAAGTATAACAATTATTATTTTTAAATATAATTTTTTGGCGGCAGAAGCTAACGTAACTTAAAATTGTTAAAATCTGTAAGTCATCCTCGAAATATAATTTTTTGAAAATTCTAAATGAAACTAAATGATTCAATATTAAAATTCTTTTGTAAAAATACTATTTTCCAGCGAAAAGAAATAATATAAAACATGTTTATTGAGAATAATTTATCAGAAAATTTACCTTTTACTTCAAAGGAACAAGAGTATTAAAAACCGGAAATTATCCTGAATTTGTATTCCGTTCTTTAATAATTATTCTTAATTAAGGAATTTATTGGTAGATTTAATTTTTCGATTTTATATTTAACATTCGAAACAATATCAAGTAATGGAAATCCAATCAGGTTTTCAATAACAATGATTCTCAGACTTTCGAAAAATAACTTTAAACCACTTTTTCAATAGGCATATATAGATATTTTTAAATAAATTAAATTATTTAAACAATTCCAAAATACGGTGTCATTAGACTCTTTAATTTTGTTCTCTTAACTGAAAAAATACACCTTCACTGCTAAAAATATTTTAAATAAAATTTTTATTTCTCTTCTGTACTTACAAATTCCATAAATTTCGGGATTAACTGCAAAAACACATTAACAATTTTATCCTTGTCCTCAACTGGGCGTAAATCCTTATCGTATGAACAGAAGAGATGATTTTTTAATATTAAACTTGGAGGTGATGCTTTTGATCCAGGTGTACAGCGATAATCTATAGCAAATACTTTTTTAATTTGATATTTTATTGCCAAAAATAAAAACACGATTATTATTAAATTCCTCATTATGGCTGAAAATGATGCGACAAATTGAAATAGACTAACAAAGTTTCTGCTACACGATAGAACAGTATCGACGGTTATCAAATTCTGATATATATGACGCCCCTCAGTGGCGTATTTGGTCGGCTGGGGAAACCAATTCTAAAAATCCGGTCCAGCGGAAGTGGATTACTCCGCTTTATGTCGGACAGTGCCGGATAGATATGCCCAGAACTATCAAAATTCTTTACCTTTTTTAGCCCCTTGGAACCCTTAAACTTGATACCCTACATTATATTAGAAACTTTACGCTAAAATTTGAATTTTTACGGCAAAATTTAGAATTACGAAATAAAATTGTGAATGTTTTGTTTTTGTTACTTTAATAATATTAAATGAAGTATTCAATGTAATTTTAATCTTTTAGACTCACAATTTAAATTAACTAAAAATCAATTTATTTATGATATTAAAACCCTGATATTAAAACGATAATCCATTTTTAAATAAAAAATTCCAATTTTCAACTAAAAAAATAATTTTCAACAAAATTCATAAACTTTTATCCAAATAGTTTAATTTTCAACTAAGAAGATTGATTTTCTATAAAAAAGCTAAATTTTCAACAAAATAATAAACTTTTAACAAAGCACTTGAATATTCAAGCAAGAAGAATAAATTTCTATTAAAAGGGCGAATTTTTAACAAATTAGATTCATTATCTACCAAATAATTTTAGCAATTGATGTGAAGTTATTCCAAATTTTACTTAATTATTTTTCATGCTATTTTTTATATTGCATTTTTTTAACCAGAAAGTTTCATTTTGAAATAAAAATATATAAATTTTTG
>JAWWLR010000149.1:4731896-4743881 GCA_035041075.1 Acraspis erinacei | reverse complement strand
GATAGATGCGTCTGCAAAGATGCAGCATCATATCAGCGTGAACTACCGATGGCCTGGATTGATTATCGGAAAGCTTTCGAATCAAACTCCCATAAACTTATCATCTGTCTTTTGAAAAGCTTAAAGGTTCATCCACAAATCGTAGTTTATAAATAAATATTAAGACTATGTTGAGGAAAGGGTGTCCCATTATAGAGAAATGCTAAGCCTTTACATTCTCCATGTTATTTTTATTTAATTATCACAAATGAACATTTTGCGGCTTGGTTTTGATATTAGAGATATTGATCTTTCAAAATATACTTGGATTATTTTGAGTAGGTTACTCAAGTATTTGTAATCGACGATATTTTTTTCATCACTCTGAGAACCTTTCCATAATACGGCCCGTTAACTTATTATCGAAGCGGAACAATTTCTCTGAGAAATGATAGTGACTATTTTCGTTGTTATAAGGCTAAATTTAAACAACTTTCGCATAAATATTTTTTTAGTGTTAGGAAATTTGTACACGAACTGTTATTTATTCAAATTTTTAATTAAATAATCTGAAAGTTTTTGCCTATCAATTTAGTGGCCTTTATTCATTGGCATGTTCTAAGTAACATGCTCCTTTACACAAATTCTAAAATGCAAGAATTTTTGTATAAATTAAAATTAAAACAGAATGGCGTAAAAGCAGAAGCTCCAAGCTTAGTGAAACCTTTTGACATTTAAAAGTTAATTGCTCTTTTGAGATTCAGAACATAGTTTACAATTTTCAGGTCGGAAATTTGAATTGCTAATGCCGAGATGAAACATGTAATACAATACATGCTTCTAAAAAGATATTTTACAGAAGAAATAAAATACGATGTTCGTTTTAAGTAAAAATATTTTAATCTTCATCGTATTCAAAATATTTTCATTTCTTTAAGAGAATGGGTTTCATAATGGTACTTACGACAAAGGGAATAAGAATTTCAGTTTGGCTACAACAGTTGTTGTTTCCTCTTTTAAATATTGAAAAAAATGTATCTACAGTCCAGAAGGAGATGGCTAAATATATAAACAACTCAGATTTGCTGAATGATAGTTTGAAAAGAATGGAATTGGTGAAATGATAGAAGATGCGAAAAAATATCGGTTATCCGGAGTGGCACAGACTTTTTAAAACTATAGGTCAAAGCATCGACAGCAGCACTTTGGTGCTTGTGAATTATCGTTCGTCTAAGCGCCACCGGATTTAGCGCACACATTCTCATCACGTATCACGTATCTCGTGCTTCGCACTCGAGTTTGTCCCTCAGATGGCATATCATTTCCATAAATGTATATTATTAAAATTCATAACATGCATTGGCATTAGCACAGACGCAGTTGCATTGTCTCGTTAAAAAATGCGCACTCTTTAAAAAAAATGTTGTTATTAGACATTTCATGAACTTCTGCCGTTTTTCCAAAAACTGAATTGGCCCATTTCCAATGTTATTTTCACAATTGAAACGTTAAATATTCGGTATACAAAACATCCTTATCGTATTTTAGCTTCTAAATTATATCCCTAACCTTAGTGACCCAGACTTTGTCAATTGAATCTTCTACCGCATCGTGTTCTACAACGCAGTTTTGTTGCCCTATTTCATTTGTTCCTAATAATTTGTAAAAAAAGTTTCTCTCCAAGCATACTGCTTTCTTGAAATTATGGGACCTCAGCAAACGCAGTATCTACAAATAAAATTATAACAAATTGAAAAATGAACAGAAATTATTATAAAACTCGGGAAAAGGAAGCAATATATTATATATATTGCCAATTAAATTTTACTTTATTTAAATAAAGAGTTTCTAAAAATTAACTAACCAGTCCAGCCAGCCGTAAATTCAAGTTTTTTGTAGATACTGTTTTCTTGCGAACACCAAGGCTGCTGCCCGAGGCCCCATGTTCGCAAGAAAACAGTTTCTGCAGATGCGGCATTTTTGCGTAATTTCGGTTCACATTTTTTGCAGTATCTGCATTTTTTATAACAAATTAACCATTTATTTAATTTTTTTTCAAGAATGAGAAGATAACCTGTAAAATAGCCAAGAACAATAAAAAAAACTTTAAAAAGCAATTCTGAATGAGAGGTCTACACGAATAATGATTTAAACAGTTTTCTTCGATTATCTCGGTTTGCTCTGTTTCTAGATATTGTTTTCTTAAATATAGCGGCAGAATGAACATGTGCATTCGTTTGTTTAAATTCTTAAATTAAAAAAAAAACTTTTATTTATGGATTGTATTTTTAAGTTCTTTAAACACTAAATATTACTACTGGAAGATCTTAAAATATAATCACTTTAAATTAACATTATCAGAAACTAGCAGCCTTTCCTAACAAATAATTTTGTTTCTATGTATAGCTAAAAAATAATTTTCGGTTAAAAAGAGGATTATATTAGGAATACATTGTCTGCTACAAATCAGCAAATAAAAAATTGAATTATGTGTAGCGACTTTTGATATTTCAGACTAAGTAAGAAATTTAAGTCCATGATAAGATTAGAGTGACGAAAATAACATTTTTTTGAAACACATTTGGCGAGTGCGCAGAAAAAAGGCATATATTAAACAATTTCGAATTAAATATACAAATTAAATACAATATTAAATATACTTATAACAAATTATATAAAAAATAAAAACGGAAAATTGATGGAAAAGCGACAAAAGGAACGAAAAAAATGTGTAGAGTAAAGTTTTTCAACCAAAAAATAGAGACAAATTTCTTATAATCTATTAAATTCTTATCATTAATAATTTAGAAAGTATTAGAATTGACAGAAACTTTTCACAGCAACATTGAAATTTTACAACCGAACGAACCGAAATAAGAAAGTCTTGATGTAGATTTATAACTTTTAAAGAGTCCCACAAAATTTCATTTAGTCATTTTTCAATATGACTTGTCATTTTGGTTTTATTCCTAACAAGTACCAAAAAAAGTAGATAATTTAAATTTTGCGCCACAGTTCAATTGAATTTTCAAAATTGTCCTGGATATTTATAGTGGAATTAAAATTTTTAGAAAGAATTAAAAAGATGACTATTTAATTCTAAGAAATCTAAAGAATTCTGCAAACTCAAAAAACTTAAAGCAATTAAAAATTATTCAAAGTATCTAAATGTTTTAATATGACTTGAGACACGTGAAAGGAACTGAAAAAACTTCTAGAAAATTCAAAGACTTCTACAGAATTCTGCAGAATTTAAAAACAACCAAAGTTGTCGAATTTGGAAATATTTGTAATTAATTTTCTAACATTACATTTTATCTAAAAAAAAATCTCCTTTGCTCCGCTGGGAATCGAACCACAGGTCTAGCGATTCCCGATTGGTTGATTTTACCACTAAGCTACCTGAGAGATCCAAAGAAGAATCTTTTTTCAGAAAGATGATATCTTTTGCAAGGTTTAATGTCTTCAATTCAAATTAATTTTACAAGGAATCTGTATCATCATCGACGGGGGTAACAGTCTATCGGTTGACACATCTTCCATCGATTGAAATAAACACCATTGACCTAAGTTCAATCTTTAAATAACTAAAATTCTTTATGTAGACATATGGTTCGATTCCCAGCGGAGACAAGGAGAAGACATTTTTTCAGAAAAGTTCAATTTAAAATATGTTTAATTCATAGTTCCATCTAGTCTGAAAACACCTGCATGAATTTCTGTTATTTGAGAAGTGAACTTAGATCAATAGTGCTGATTTTTTATTTTCACTGTCGGTGTGAGATAGCTCCACTAATCGCTTGTTACCATCTCCGATGGTAATACAGATTCCTTTTAAAAATTGATTTTTATTTAAAAAAATTGCAACTTGCAAAATACAGCTTCTTCCTGAAAAAAGATTCTTCTTTCGATCTCTCGACTAGCTTAGTGGCAAGAGCATCCAACCAGAAATCGGTAGACATGTGGTTCGATTCGCAGCGAAGGCCAATTTTCAACTGAAAGAGATCAATTTTCATCGAAAAATGGAATAGCTAAATTTTGAGATAAAAAATTAATTAAATTTTCTTTTTAGGTGGAAGGGTAAAAAGTTTGTTTTTAAATGCTAGTAAAATAATATCACAGATTCACAGAAATCACTTTCCAAGGGACACCGCCATGAATTTACATCGAAGGGTGTTAAGCTTCTTTCAATTCCTCATTTAGGAGATGGGAAAATTTCCAGAATCATTACAGAGTTTTTTAACAACTCAATAATAAGATAAAAAATATAATTGCATGTTGACTGATTTCAGATTTATTTGTGTTATCTGTCTTCCAAAATTCCGCCTCACATGAGTGCTTTTTATCACAGCTACTATCTATCCAAATTAATTTGTAATGAAACCGTTTTTCATCTATTTATTTTGGCAGAATTAACTTCACAGTCTGGCAGTAGCCACGATGCTGATAGGCCTAGTGGTCCCTTTCTGCAACTGGGTGTTTGTGAACCTTCTTCTTTTCGTCGTATAACTTACACTTCAGCCGAACCCGAGCCTCATATGCATGTCAGGTCCAGGTCTCCTCCTGATATGTCTTCTCCTGCCATGTCTTCTTCTGCCATGTCTTCTCCTGTTACATATCCTCCTGCCATGTCTTTTCCTGCCAGGTTTTTTTCTCTCAGAACTCCTCTTGCTGAGACTCCTGATTTACAGGTACGTGGATCTAGACCTGGTCAATTTGTAGTTATTGGGCTAATTCCTAGAAGCAGTATGCACATGCGATTCGAATTTCGAAGATATATTTTGATCCCGTATTGCCCGTATTTTATATTGCTAAACAGCGACATCAAATCGTACTTTTAAAATTCGAATCGCCTGTGTGGATTGCTTCTGGGTATTAGCAGAATAACACCAAGTTGATAAGGTCTAGATCCAAGTATCTGTAATTTAGGAGTCTCAGCAAGAGGAGTCTTGTGAGAAGTAAACCTGGCAGGAGAACACATGGCAGGAAGTTTGGTTTGCGTACTTCGAATAAAATCATAAGTGTATCGGCCCACACTCAGAAAAAATACTTTTGAATCAGTGAAATATTACTTTGAAGCATCAAACGGTGCTTTCATGCTCGATCAAATGCATATACCATAAATCCAAAAGCATATGCTATTATTTTTTATTTTGTTGATTCAAATACAATATTATTAAATTGTTAAAAAAATGATTTTATAAACATTGAAGAACCTTAAATGAGATTATAATATAATTTAAAATCCTAATTATTAATAATAATAATTAATTAATTCTCATTTTTCTTTTCTATTTTTTGTTTTTTTGCAAGGTGAGAAGTTCTTTTTCTTTTCTTTTTTAGGGAAGAAGAGGAATGTTTTCAGATTGCAATAGGAACATTTTGTGCTTCTTGTCCAAATTTGGTCGTTGGATTCTTGATTCTATTTGAGGAATTCTTTCATTTTCTGTCATAAATTTTATTATTCAGGAATTTTTCAATGCGGGATTTTTATATTTCGGGATGTTGCAGTTGTCCCCTGACAAATTGCCAAGTTCAAAGTTGAAAAAATTTAATAAATCTATCACATCGGTCTTCGTATTTCCCCCACATTTTTGCAGTTGCCTTTAAAAAGAAAAAGCTAAAGTATCGCCTAACTTAATTTAATTTACCATAATTCCAAATCATAATATGTATTGGTATTGAAAAAAAAGTATTTTCTTATTCTTATGATAAACAAAGTTCGCATCCTATCAAAAAATAAATTTTTATGAATCATTACTTTTTCAAAATTTTAATTTTAATTTTTAATCCTGTTTTTCACAATTCAAGCAAACAATACGCATCCAATAAAAAAAAACTACGCACTCGTTGACTATGGTATAGAAATAAATCATGGTCTTTAATAATTTAATTATAATTTTCCGAATTTTTGTAAAATTTTCCATTCAATATTTTAGCAAAAGTATCCTAAATTTCAAGGCAATTTTCCCAACTTTTGTCAAATCTCCTGCCCTTTATTTTAATTCCCCATCTCCAGAGGGATTGCGCCTAAAATTCTTTAGAAAAAAATCATTATCTTTTAAGTCAATTTCAACATTTGTTCAGAACTTCTTCCAACGTACTGTTAGGAAAAATTTACAAAATTTAAGGCTTATTAACTTTCCGATAATTTTCGGCAAAATCCGATAAATTTTTTTACTGTTTGGTACACTTCTAACTGTGCAAGGCGAATATTAAACGTGCGCAAATGATACAAAAATGATTATATAAATTTTAGCGTCACCTTTATGCTGATAAGCTTAAGGCAATGTTGACTCTATTGCGGCAACAGGATATTTATTACTTATACTGTTGACTGCAGTTTGTCGTCTGATTGGAAAAGATGAGGATCGGTCATACTCTGCTCTTTTCCTTAGCGGTTGTTCTTAATTATATTGGTAAATATAATATTATAATACATCTTTTATTATATAAGGGTTTGGAGTATAAATTATGAAAAATATCCCGGTTGTTAACTCCTTGGCTTCAAAAGGTTATTGAAAATTTTAAGCCTTTCTTGAAAATTAAATTTTCCTGTTGGTAAAATTTCAACGAACATACTGAAAATTCATTCTTTTGGATTGAAAATTATATTTTTGTTCAAAAATATCTTTTATGGAAAAGTAAGGTATTATTTTCAGTTGCGGTAAATTTGGATCACGATGTGTCTTTAGTTTCATTTTTTCGAAATAATAGCGAAGTAGTATCCTTGATCAAAAAAGTGTAAAAGAATGTGAATAGTGTAGTGAGTACAAGGCCTGATACTTTTTAAATATTTTTAAGTTTTTCGCAAATAACATTGTATCCAATTCAATTTGCATTCTATTCAGATAACTATTTTTTCCGAAATCTATCTATGCTTGTCCAACATAAGTTCCAACTGCAAGCGTTGAAATTTAGTCTTTAAGTGACTGAAAAATATTTTAAATTTAAAACTGGTTGGTGCTAATAATTTTCTCGATTTTCCTAGGAATTAAGAAATGATATGTGAAGCATCCCCTAGCAATCATGCTTCAAGAATTATCGGTATAAATTTGTATCAAAGGGTTTTAGGATTTTTCTAATGCTTATTTAGAGTGGTCTAAACTTTTCAAAATCAATAAAGATTTTTTCAACATGATGCACATCGAATACCAAAGCAGAATTTCCAATTGACTTCTTTTATCTGGATTCTAAAATTTCGTCGGGCATGTGTATAATACTGTATATCAAAGCTACATTTTGAACAAACAAATTTTAGATAAAGCAATATTGTTTTAATTTCTTTTTGCAGAATTTAGTTCACAGTCTGACTGTAATCCTAATAGCAGTCCGCCTAGTAGTTCCGGCCTACGGCTGAGTCTTCCACCGACTTCTTCTTCTTTTCCTCGCGTATCTCATTCTTCCGCCTTAACCAATCCTTTACTCCGTGAGAGGTCCAGATCTCCCTGTGCCAGGTCTCCTCATGCCAGGTATTCTCGTGCCAGGTATCATCCTGCCAGGTCTCTTTCTGCCAGATATTTTGGCAGGTCTCCTCCATCCAAGTCTCCTTCTAACAGGTTTCCATCTGCCAGGTCTCCTCCTGCCAGGACTCATTTTGCCCAGAATCCTGATTTACAGGTACTTGGACATAGACTTGGACAACTTGGCGTTATTCGGCTAGTTCCCACATGCAATAAGTACCGGCGATTTGAATTTCGCAGATACACTTTTCATCCCGAATCGCCAATTCTACATATACCAAAAACAACACTCTATCGGCCCATGCCAAACCAAGAACAAATTGTGTTAGCGGGATCTAGTGGTGATGTTTTTGCGATCTTGAGGGCTAGTAATGTTCTGAGTGGAATATATAATTATCATGGACGTCGCCGGGCAAAAATAAACATAGGAAGCGGCGAGGTTACTAACTTGACTGAAATTGAAATGAAGGAAGTTCCGGTAGGCCCAAGCTTCCCAATAGATCGGGTTTTCGATGCAGTAGTAGTAAACTGCGATACTCTGAACTGATAAATATTTCTGGATCCAAGGAAATGCGTTTGTTGCTGACGCCTCCACTCAAATAAATAATGTCTGTGGTGATATTTCTCTAATACAAGCAATATATTTTTTTCGATTAAATGTGAAAATCATTCATTTAAATAAACGATTTCATTCTAGCTGAAAACCTAGTTTCCTTAAACCAGTTTTTCAACCCAGAAGATATATTTCCTCATGCGGATAAAATCGGTTCTTTAAGTTTACTAATACTTGTTTAAATGAAGTTATTTATCTATTTATGGATCGAGTGACTTATTCGGCATCTTTGAAATAATCATGAAATCCACTGGAAGAAAGTTTTTCATATTTATAAAACGAAAGGGATCCTTCTAAATGAATATCTCTTCAGATATAAATTTCTCATTCGCAACATTCAGTAGTTCGGGACAAATGCCGCTAAGCGCCACAGAGCATTTTAAGTTATAATAAAAATAAGTTCTCATTTTCAGAATTGTTTTGGACCCCATGAAGATAAAAATGAATATGATTATAAAATTTAGCCACTTCCCTTTTACAGTTAGCGTGATTTACTTGTTGAGGAAGGGAGTAGTGTAGGGAAGGGCGTGTAGTTTTTAGATTGATATTGAATTCCTCTCTTACTTCTTCAAATAACACGTTCTTGTCGGAAAGCTGTTCCGACCCAGGTTGCTGATCAATCTCTCTAGCGATCAGCCCAAGTGAAAAGCCTCATAAAGTCATCAGGCAAAGTTCCCAACTTAGGCATATTAGTGCCCAAGGCTTCTAATTTCTCTTCGAATTAAGGTCTCAATTACAAGTTGTACCTATTCTTTCCATGGTCTGCATCTGGGCACACTAACATTTACTTTAACTTGATACACTTGTTTCGTTCGTCGTTCATCTGTCATTCACCTTATAAGAATTATTACACGGATTAAAATAAATTTTTGAACAGTGGCTTTATATAACGCTGCTTTAAAATAAATTCTCTTATCCTGAGATAAACAACTTGGTACTTTAAATTAATAATTTTGCTCTGAAAGGATCAGTTTTTTATGAGAGGTAAAGGACAACTCCGATTTCTTCTATTCAGATGCTTTTTCTTTCCAATCTCTTCGGGCCCTGAAAAAATCCTAGAGGCGCGCACTAAGAGTTTTCGAGGCTCGTTTTTAAAATAGGCATTCGATTTTTTATAAATAAACAAATATGACCCAAAAATGGCCATGTTTGTATTTGACGTTCCTGGTGCTCCTCGATATCATGAAAATGGTTAAAGTCTCCACATTTTTATAGAGTAACATTAGCTTTTTATAGATACTTGAATATGATATAATAAACAAAACAATTTTAGAAACTAATTATTTTTTAACAGAACGTTTTTTACGATTTTCCATAATTTTACGTTTTCTCTGTTTTCAATCCTAGTCCTCTCATTTTGGAACTTCATAAAAATGTCAGCAATATTCATGATTATTTGATTATTTAAATGACTTTTTAAAATGATTTTAATAAACAAATGCATTATCAGGGCATCTGTTGACGGAAAAATTCGTCTTTTTTAGGTCAGCCTTTTAGATTAAGAACTGAATAATAATTTCATTAACAATCATAATTAGTTTTATAAATTTTATGATGCTTTAAACAATAAGCATTTGCATTATTTTGGAATTTTTCGAGGGCATTTTTTTTCTTAATCTTAGTCTTTTCAGTTTAAAATTTTCATTACTTTCATTCTTTTAATAAGGCTGAAGCTTCAAGATAATGCATTTGTTAATTTTTTTTAAAGAATAGAAAATTCATCAACTAATTATGAATTTTCCTGAAATTATCATGAACTTCTCAATTAAAAAGACTGACATCGAAAAAAAGAAGACCTTTTCCTCCGACAGACGCCCCAACAATGCATTTGTATATTAAAATTGTTTAAAAAAAAGTCATAAAATTTATCAATAAATTATGCATTCTTTCTGATATTATCATAAAGTTTCTAGTTAAGGATGCACACTACGCACAATCAATTTCAAAAGTTGCCTATATTTAAAATGATTGATAAAATCGACAAAGAAGATCTATTATTAATTTCTGTAAATATTTACGGAGGCTTCTAAGCAAATTTCAGAAAAAAATAATTCAGGTTAAAATTGTTTATTTAACAGTAGTAATTAAAAGTTTTAGTTTTTGTTTCTGCTCAGGGAAAAGTTACAACTTTTATTTAATGCTAATGATCAGGGCCTCATTTTATTTTTCGAAGGATTCTCTAAATCTCTATTTGGGTTGATTTTATTTTAAAAAATTAATGAAGAGGTCATACTGTTATTATTATTATTATCAATAACCATACATTTGGAATCAATAAGAATGGTAACATTTCCCTCAAGAGAAAGCAAAATCTCAAACTCTAAATAACTACTTTTAAATAAACAATTTTAACCTGAAATATTGTTTTTAAAGTACACTTAGAAGCATCCGTCAAGATTTCCGGAAATCAATGATAGATCTTTTTTTATTTTTATTTTTTTATTTTATAAATTATTTTAAAGATTGGCGACTTTTGAGATTGATTTTACGTAGTGGACATCCTTATATAAGTTGTCATAAAAAACGAATTTTTCTTTCGTCCATTGCAATATCTATGCATTTGTTTACTGAATTTGCTTAAAAAGTTATAAGATTAATGAACATATTACAAAAGTTTTCTGAAATTATCATAAACTTCCTAATTAAAACAATGACATGGAAAAAAAGAAATTTTTAATCAAAAAACGCCTCAATAATGACTTTTCTTTATTAAATTTGTTTACAATATTCACAGTAATAATGTCAAGAAGAAATTTCTTTATCATTATATTGCTTCTACTAAAATTTCTTGCAATATAATTTTAAAAAGCCGTAAAATTATAGAAAATCGTTTAAAAAACATTCCTTTAACAAATAATTTGATTACAAAATTGTTTTGTTTGTTTATTACATAATATTGGAATACCATTAATTAATGTTACTCTATGAAACTTCGGCGATTTCAACCATTTCTAAATTATTGCCGAGCACCGGGAACGTCCATAAAAAAGGAGGGCACTTTTTTCATCCTATTTGTTTATTTATACAAAAATTGAAAGTGTAATTTAAAAATTCGGACTCGACAACTCACTGAGAAATCTCTTTAGCTTCTTTTTCAACGTTTTTTTTCTGAAATCGGTTAGTATTTGTGTGCTGTACGTTATTTTGAACCAAAAAAAGTAATTTTTTCCTACTGTGAGAGGTCATGATATTCCAGCCAGCACGCAGACTGGTGCTTGCTGGCCTGGATTCACTGTTTTCGAATTTATTTGCTTGATCTGTCTTCAAAAATTCAGCAGAATTCTTTCTGAAGAATTTAATTCATAGTTTGGCTGTAACCCTAGTAGGGATTGGCTCACTGCTGCCTACCTGACACTAGATTTTTGCCAACATTCTTGAAGAGAAAGGTTGGGAAAGACGCAGTCTTCTTCTCCACGTCGCATACCCATTTCTCCAACCAAAACCAAGCCCCATCTACATGGCAGGTACAGGTCTCCTCTTGCCAGGTCTACTTTGGCCGAGAATTCTGATTTAGAGGTACTTAAATATAGAGTTGGACAAATTATACTTTATCTTTTAAATCCCAACTTCTAGATCAAATGAAATCAAAAGTCTATCTGCCAATGAAAATCTTAGAAAAAATTCTGTAATCAGTATCTCATGGCGATATTTTTGCATTGTTGAGGACTTTTGATGCTCTTAGTGAAACGTGTCATTTTAGTAGAAGGCGCTGGTTGCAAAATAAAAATAGGGAACGGTGAGTTTACGGACCTGACTAAAGGCGACATTAAGGCAGTTATAGGAGGCTCCACGCTTCTAATGAAACGATTTCTTCCAATTAGTGTAGCGGTTGTACGCTATGATGCTCTAGGTTTAAAAAATTTCTAGATCCAAGGGAATAATTTTCTTCGGTTGATTTTCTTTCACTAAGAGATTTGTTTACTTTAGTTG
>JAWWLR010000149.1:4680080-4694102 GCA_035041075.1 Acraspis erinacei | reverse complement strand
TCTCTGACAATTGTTTTGCGAAAATATACAAACCTATTCAGGGCTCTATAAAGTAATTAAAAAACGTTTTAAATGGGGAAAAGTGACACAGCAAAATTTATACAAATAACGTGATTTTGTAACATTTTTAACTCCTTTTACTTTTTTACTTACGTTTAACATACTTTTAACTTACTTTTCAACTAAATATTGTTTTCAATTGTTAAATAATTTCACGGTTCCACAATTTTTCAGTTTTTCATAAGAATTACAATTACTCAAGGGAACGCAGAATTTAAAAAGTATATTGTTTAAAGGCTTTGAATAAATAATGGCTTGTCGTACGAGAAATTGTATGAGATTAAAAGGTTTATTCTGTTTCATAATGGCAGGGGTTAATCCTAAGAAAACAATCCAGAGGCAAAAAAGTTCTTTTTCTGTTCAAAGCTGCTATCATGATTGCATTAAATTTCTTTGTTCATAAATATTGAAATATTTGAAAAATGTTTAAACAAAAAATGTCGAAGATATTGGAAAATAATCAAGATATTCTTAATCAGGCGACTTTTTTCCGTTTAAAAAAAAATCTCGGCGACCTATTAGAGCATACAGAAGTGTTAGTGTAGAAGTTTAGTTGTTTTTTTCAAGAAAAGAATTTATCGACTTTTGTTCCTCAAGATTAACGAATTTAGTAAGTAAATGTTTATCATAAACGCTGAATCTAGTTAAATGTAAACATTCATAAAGATAAAAATCACGTCCATAATGCATTAGATATCTATAAAAAAAACATATTGCGCGCATGCAATATGTACTAAAGAACTAGAAAAATCAATAGTGACAATGTTAACCAAATTATTCAATAATACATTTATCAGTTAATTTTCTTCTTCGAAAAAATGTGGAGCTATTATATTCTGGTCTTTACATTAGCAATCACATTTAATTCTATGGGTGAATATAACAGTTTAATAATATATTTATAATTTCTTTCTCAGTATTTACCAGCGTATGCAACAACTCTTTAAGCGCTCGAAACTGCGTAGAAATATTGTTCACCCAGGACAATCTATCCATAAAAAAATAGTGGCGAAACGTGGTTTTCGTTTGGAATTAATTTGGTTATTAAACAAAACAAAACAAAATCATTAGTTTTTTTTTAAATTCCGTTACGAGGAAAATTTTGGATGCGTGAAATTTGTCGGTCGCGTCAAACTGAATACGCAGATAAGGTAAATGCACCTATTTGCGTCCGTGTAAGGGTTACGACAGAATTTAAGACCAACAAAAAATGTAATCCATTCCGGTTCGCTAAAAAAACTGTTACTGATCTAAGAATATATATTATTTTATAGAAAAAATTTTTCTTTTGACCAATTGATACAAACTGCACCAGAAATTTTTAAACGATAAATTGTGCAGGGGGCAATACTTCGACATAGTTTCGAGCGTTTAGCGAGTTATTGCATCCGTCACGTCAATTATGAAAGCTTAGCTTAACTCGTTGGAATTAATGTTATAATTTTGTCAAATTCAGGATTTTTCTTCGAATGCATAAATACTTTACAACTTACTTGAAAGATTGCTAGCACCTTTAGGATTTCGTCGAAAATTCCAGCGTTTTTCGGAGTCATCGTTGCTGTATTCCGTTGAACCAAGTCTCGTTTTTTAATAAACCATTGGAATAAATATTCCTTAAATTCAGATTCATCAGCAGATTTAGTTCCCTTTTTTTATTTCTAAACTGAAAGTCATTGGAGTTTTCAATAACTTCATCACCGCACTGGAAACTTGAGCGGAAACTGCGATCGCTTAAGTTGTATTTATTAAAGATCGCAAATCTTTTGTCGCCGTTTTTAATTTCTGACAAAACTTCATATTTTTTGCTAATTGACAGAAAAAGCTTTTTCTTTGCTTTAGCCATAATTTCGAAAAAGTAAATAAAATTTTACGCGTGCATAGCTATATATGCCCAGAGAGTCGCGATGTAAACAACTTACGATACGACGCTGCTCGTCCGAGCGTATAAGCTGCCAAGGCACGCTCAGGGTGGCATTATAGCGAGGGATGAGAGTAAGGAAGAAATATTCAAATATTCATAAAAAATACAATTTTTACTTCATTTTGCAATCTCAGAATAAGCAGTTTTGGAAAAACACTGTTAGCAATATTCGGAAAATTCTCACACATTCAAGATACTTATTTAACTGAAATTTGGGAAATTAGGTTGCTGAAACCGAAATTCAGTAACTTTTATAGTGAATTTACTATATTTTATTTAACTTCAGAGGCGGCTTCTGAAAATTATAAATAGTTTCCCAAAACTCATAAAAATTCCAAGTATAGGAAAAATGATTTCGAAATTAATTGAATTTATATTATTGGTAATGACAATCGGTTTTATGCATAGCATATTGAAAGTTTCATATCGTAATTTGTAGGAAATGTACTTGAAGTATTTTTCAACTCATGATACAAAAATAAACTTATAATTATACAAAAATTCCATATTTTTTATGAGTATTAAATTAAACAATTCTTTAAAATAAGCAGTTACCCTAATACAATAGCAACTGATTTATTTAAATAAACGAATAATTAATTAATTAATTGAATGATTAATTAATTTCAAAAAGTTATATTTCAAAAAAAAGTTAAGAATTTATAGTTTTTATTTGTTTTGTATAATTAACGAACGAATTCAAAATAATAAAGATACCGTTTCAGTTCAAGATAACATGTTCCATAATTTTTATAGAATTACATAGTTTCTATTGATTTTTTTATGTATACACGAAATAATTTTTTAACTAAAGTTATAGTTTTAGTTTATTACAAAAAGTTCGATATTGTTTATTAAAATACTATGCTTTATTAATATTTTATATTTCTACGGAACAACTTTATATAAATATAGATATATCCTTTCATTTTAAGATAAAATGTTCGACACTTTTTGGTAAAATACAGAGTCTTTATTTAATTTTGTTATATTTCAAAGAAAAATTTATTTGAAACAAACTTAAAGTTTCAATTCAAGATAAAATGTTTGATATTATTGAAAAAAATACAGTTTTTAATTCATTTTTTATATTTCTATAAAAAATATTTTTTAATGAAGATATCGTTTCAATTTAAGATAAAATCCTCCGTATTTTTTTTAAATATATAGTTCATACCCATTTTTTTTAAAATAAAGATATTTATATATAAAGCTATTATTTTATATTTCACAAAAGATTCAAACAAAAATATCGAGGCTTAAATTCTCAATTATTATATAAACACAAGAATATTATTGCCATCAAATTCGACTGTTTTGTTCAAAACTTATATTTTTGGGTAGAAAATGCAACTTTTCTCATAGCAAATTTATTTCTCACATAAAACTCATATCCTGAAGTTGAAAAGTCAAACTGAAATATTTTTTAATGAAGATTTAACTGTCTTTTTAATTTCAAAAATCATTCATTTTAGTAGAAAAGGTATCTTAATTGGATAAAATGCAACTGTTTGTGTAAAAATTCAAAAATTTATTCAAAAAATGGATACTTTCTTATTATGGATTCAACTATCTAGTTGAAAGATTGTTTTCTTGGGTTTAAAATTAAGGTATAATTTTGGAAGAAAAATTTACATGTAATTTATATAGACAATATTGCTTGGTTTATTTATTTTAATATAAATTTGCAGTCTATATTGGTCTTAAAAATAAAAAAATATTAGTATCACTATATACGAGCGAAGTTTATATGTAAATAACTATGTTATATGATTTGCTCAATGAATCAAATATGAAAAAAAACTCTTTTGCCGTTGCTGAAATTTCTTTTACAGTTTAGGAGCATGTATAAATTTTAATCAATGTTTATATTAAAGAGTAAAACAAAAGATGGAATAGTAACCGTTTTGGATATATTGCAATTCAGTCAAAATCACGAAACAGGTGATGATAATGTGTTCGTTAAACTCGGAAGAGCTTTAACAAAAGAGAATTCACAATCACCATATAATATTTTATTATATTTTATTGTAGTATGTTAATTAAAAATGTCGTTTAATTAACGAAAATCTTTTTGCGCCCTACATAGCCGAAGCTTAAATATTATTGGCCAGGCAACATAAAAAACGGGTTATACAAAAATGAGGCGAATGTGAAGAAATTCTATAAATTAAACTTTCTGGTTACCCGTAATGTATCTAAATTTATTCGAGCAAAAATGTTTGAAATAAAAATATTAAGGTTTGTAATTTTTAATGTAAAACGGAGCTCTCTTCTTTGCAATCTAACGATGTATCTTATTATCTCGTATTTTTAGCCCAGCGGAAATTTTTACTTCAAGACTAAAAATTTGTTCTGACTAATAAAAAATTAGGTAATATTTATTCTCGTTCTTGGTACAGGCTTGCCGTGTAGGATATGCGCTTTATTTGATGAATTTTACAAATCAAGGCAAACAAATTATTCTTTTGTTAAAATACATTTTTGCGAAAATCGAAATGCAAGACATTTCTTTAATTGGAATAAATTTATATTTATTAAAATTAATTAATAAATATAAAAATTGTCATCGGATGTAATGAAATTCATTAAATATTATTTTTAAAAATTATAAAATTGTAGTAAAGGAATCATTAGCAATGTGAAAGTAAAAATAAAATTTATTGAACAAAATTATAAATGAAAGAAGTAATTCTAATGTTTTTTTGTGGGCATTATTAATCATGTAAAATAATATGAAACCAAGGAAAGATTTAAGACTTCGTTTTTTAGACACGTGCATCATTAATGCTATAAGATTTTCAAGGTAAAATAACATTACTGATATCTATTATCTGCCGTATTTTTATTGTGAAATATGGAGACACACATCAGTTGGCGCGCGTAAATTTATTTGAAGATCCCACTCGCCTTCACTCGTTTTGAACCCATCTGATAAGAAACAAAAACAAGCGACGAATCTTGAATTTTTATCTTTGCAGAAATTTTTATCATATTACTGAAAATTTTTTATCTTTACTGCGCAATCACCTAAAATTTATTCGTATTCTTCGTTCAAAATTAAATAGTGAGATTTGCTCTGAATTTTATAGATTTTTTGGAATAAATCGTATTTAAAAATAAATTTTAGTTTTAAACTAAGAATATTATTCTGCTATTGAAGATTCATTTCATTTCATCTGCATAGTAATATCATCTTCCCTCAGAAAATGCCACATTGAAATTAATTGGAAATTCTGAAATGACGATAACCAAGTGTAAGTCTTGTAAATTGATCGCAAATGCAAAAATTGTTACATTTACAAAATAATTGCAATATTAATCTGAATAGACATTACAAAATTAATTTAATAATCAATTCATATGATTTTTAGCTAGGTAGGAAAAACTTCGAACACTTGCTTCATTTAAACATTTAAAAAGATTCAATTTAGAAAAACAATATTTAAAATCGGTTTAGATTGTCGACCTCTGGAACTTTTTGAACTAAAATCTCTATTCTTGTGTGTGTGTGTGTGTTTTAGTGGGATTTGCGCTTCTATACATTTTTAATTGATGAAATAAATTTCTATTACAATGGTAAAAATGAAAAGCTATTTAAAAAAACTTTACACGAAGACAAAAATATTATAACTAAAAAATATATATATATATATATATATATATATAAGAATTTATAAGGTACAAGAACAACAAAAAAAGGAATGAAACAGTATTTCAGATAAAAATGTAAAATTTATGAATTTATTTATTTAAAACAAACAATGTATTTTGTACCATAAAAGATCGCTTTTTAACAAAATACTTGAATTTTCAACCTAAAAAGATAAATTCCCATAATAAAGTGTCATACTTTATATTTTAATTAAAAAAGATTAAGTTCATACATAAAAAAATCAATTTAAAAAGAAAAAGACGAATTCTTAACTAATAAATATTTTTAATTCAAGAAATCAATAAAATTTTATCTACATTTTTGAATTATGAAGACAAAAGACGAATTTTCTCTACAAAAATAGAATTTTCAAACAAACAATATGACTTCTTAGCAAGAAATTATTTTCCACGAAACTGACGCATGTTTACCCAACAAACATAAAATTATAAATAAAGAAAATTATTTCTTTTGCAAAAAAGAAGAAGTTTCAAGTAAAAAGGATCACTCCTGTAAAAATGGAAGCGGTACATTTTCAGTTGAACAATTAATTTTAAGCCAAAAAAAAAGTTTTTTAACTAAAAAGTTTAATTTTCAACCAAAGAAGTAAGCCTATCATCAAAGAAATAAATTGTTCACAAGGTATTTTAAGGTTTACCCAAGTATATGAATTTTCAATTAAAAAATATTAATTTGGAAAAAAGTTTAACTTTCCATCGAAAAACTGAATTTTCAACTAAAAATATAAAACTTGATCAAACATGAATAAAGTTGCATTTTCATACAAAAAATATTGTAAAACATTAATTTTTAAATCAGAAAAACTAATTTTCTTATTTCATATTTTTTTAAATTCCTAATTAAAAAATAAATTTCTGCGAAAGAAATTGAATTTTTAATCCTACAAGATGAATTTCTAACAAAAAAGGATGACTGCTTATAAAAATAGTTGAATTCTCAACCAAATAGTTGAATTTTTATTCAAAAAAGATCAAACTTCTAGTTGACTTTTCGAAATTAAAATATGAATGTTTTAACAAAAAATAAGTTTCTACAGAAAAAGTTAAATTTTCAATGCAGAAAGGGAAATTTTTCAACCAAAAAGAATAAATTTTTAACAACATAGTTGAGTTTTCTCCACAGTTACATTTTTATTCAAGAAAAATTAAATTTGTACTAAAACAGATGAATTAAAAAAATTTTTAAGTTGTAAAGAAAAATGGTAATTTTCTAAGAAATAGTTCAAGTTTTGACAAAAAATTAGAATTTCCTACCAAAACGGATGACTTCTAAACAAAATAGTTTAATATTCAAATAAACGGTTTCATTTTGATTAAAAGAAACATTAAATTTCTTTTCAAACAGATGAATTTTTAATTTAAAAATATATTTTTTTAAATAGTGGAATTTTCGCCCCGAAAAGATTCCAGTTCTTTTTTCCAAAACAAAATAATAAATTCAAAAGAAATGTACCTAAATTATGACTACCTAAAGTATACCTAAAGTATACCTAAAGTATGACTTTTTAAGAAAATTGTTAAATCATTCACTAAATAATCCAATTTATGACTAAGAAGATAATCTTGAGGAAAAAGTTTATGAATCCCCCCCCTTTGAGCTGTTATGTAATTTAAATATGATCCCTAATGTATGAGAACATCCTCCTTTAGAGTGCGTTAAGAATGGGTCAAGATTACGAAGGTTTTCCGGTTTCGAAATCAACTGATCAATTGTCATTTTTCTTTCCAATTTTAAAAATATTTTTTGGTTTTTATCCAAAGGGAGAAGTTCTTTTTCTTTTCTTCTTAGGGGGAAAAAAGGGAAGGGAATTTTTTCAGATTGCAATAGAAACACTTTATGTTGATTTTCCAAATGTGTTAAATGGATTCTTGATTTTATTTACAGGAATTTTGCTGAATGACTTTATTATTGGACGTTATTTAGGCTTTTAAATTTGATTTTAATCTCATTTAAATTTCTTCAATTTCAATTGAAAACATTATAAATTAGAGTGGGAGAGGAATGTCCCAAGATTGCGAAGTCTTTGAGGACATTATCTAATTTGCCTTATTAAATCTAAAATTAAATAAAGAATTTAATATTTGTAATTCATGAACAAATGAGTGAAAATACTTCTTTCTTTTAAATATTGACAGAATCTAGTGTCCTGATTATCGATTGACTATTTGAAGTATTTTCGTCTATTAATAAAATTTAAATTTAAATAAGTTCTCTTAGATGCCATCCATAAGGAATTAATTATTTTTTCTTGAAAATGAACATTTTTATTTTAAAAAATGAAAACATAATAGCAGCTCATTAACTTTTTAGAGATTCTCAAAAAATGATGATTTTTTCCTAAAAATACAAATTTTTATTGGAACCTTGTAACTTAATTGTAAGCTTTCTGTTACACTGCTTGATGAGTTTTACACAATAGCAATTTTATTTCAAAACTCCCTCTCTACCCCCGCATATTCGGAAACGAAAATTTGTATGCAAAAAATTAATTTTTATCCTACACTATTTTTTCGATTTAGGCCTTTTTGCTCAATCAAAAATATAGCTTAACTCTGTATTTTATTATGAATATTGCTCAAATAATGAAAAATGTTTGTCGATATGAAAAGTTTAGAAGCGAGGTGTCATTGTAAATAATTATCTTGAATCAATATACCACAATTTTCTTGAATGTGAAAGAAGTTTGACTGAATTGGATTCGAAAGCGGAATTCATAGGAAGTTTTTATATAATATTTAAATTTCACAATTATCACTTATATTGAATAGAAAAAGATAGAAATTAAGAATAGAGTTCAAAATTTTAGAGTTGAAGATTTCTTAAATAACTTTAAAGTATTTCTACAACTTTGTTATCTGATGAAGTTCAATTATTTATTTTTCTCTTATCTCTGAAAATTTGTTCCTGTTTCGCATATACTTTTTAAAGATTTTTTGAATTTGTTCTTTTTATCCGAGTCGTGATGTCCACATTTTCTGATGCCTCAGATTTACATATTCACACTCTCGAGGATTATAGTTACTTAAAAGAGATATTTACCCAATTTTGACTTTTTTTTAGATAAATCTCATTTTCTAAAATTGTCAACTTTTAGATAATAAAATAAAAATAAAAAATATTTTATAAATAATAATTATTAGAATAAATAATACGAAAATATTTAAAGAATTCACGTTCACAAAAAGCGTGATTTGGCACACAAAAAATTTACATCTAAGAAATTTGTCAATTTCTTTCATATATTTTTAATCCCCTTTAAATTTCAGTTAAATCCGTTGGTACAATTGGAAATATTTTTATATCCATCAAAGATCTTTTTAATCTTTTAAAATCCTTAGAAATCCTATAACACATTTTCTCTTCTTGTAGATTTCTTTACAATTATTAAAATCTTTAAAATAGTTAGAAATATGTAGAAATCATCAAAATTCCCTTGGAGATCTAAAATTTCAGAACTGATGGAAATACAAAAGCCTTTAAAAAATATAATCCTCTCTTTTTTGTTGCAGAGTTAAGTTTGCAGTTCGATACGTTGCCTAATGGTGACCCTATTTCTCGTGTTTCTCGTATCAGACCACCTCGTGTTTCTTCTTCTGTTTATGTTTCTCCCTCTTTTGAAATAAATCATTTAGCAGAATGGTCTGCCGACCATTCTTCTTCACTCTCTTCTGAAAGAAATCATTTTCTTGTGAGATCTCTACTTCCAGCCGAGCCTCATCTTTATGCCAGGTCCGGGTCATCTCCTGTCGAGCCTTTTTCTTCTTCCTCAGCTCAAAGAATTCATTTACCTGAGAGATTTCTTCCACCTGCTGAGCCTTATCTCCATGCCAGGTCCGAGGTTCGTCCTGTTGAGTCTTCTCCTTCACGCTCTTCTGAAAGAAATAATTTTTCTGTGAGATCTCGATCTCCTGAGGAGCCTCATCTTCGTGACAGGTCCAGGTCTCCTTCTATTGAAATTTATCTTCATGCCAAGTGCAGGTCTCCTGCAGGTTCTAATTCACCATCTAGGTCTATAGCTCCACCAATAAGGCTGCCTTCTCCTGACGGAACTGGATGTGGACTTGAACAACTTAGATATATTCGGCTTACACCTCTTTGGAATTTGGACCGGATATTCGAACTTCGAAGATACACTTTTCCCAATGTCAAATCAATAAAAATAAAAACAGGACTTACTACGTATGGACCTGTGCCAACTGAAGAACAAATTGTATTATCAACATCCGATGGTGACGTCTTTGCTATATTGGAGACATATAATATTCTGGCCGGGATCTATAAATATTATAATCATAAGAAAAAACGTGTGAAAATAAACATGGAAACCCAGATTATTACCGAAATGAACCGAGAAGAAGTGACAAATACTCCAGTAGGTATCCACCGCTCAATCAAGAATAGTTTTAAAGTACGTAATATAAATAGTAAACTCCAGTAAAGTATAAAAGCTCAGACCCCCGCAGCTGTGAAACGAAAAAACCCGCTTGCTTTGTTTTCTTTTCATCGAAGTCACTTGGCTATCCTTCTACCTACTCAAAAGTCCAGCTAAACCAGTTTCCCCATTCAGAAATTGACTTTGAAGAAGGAGTTTTTTAGAAGGATTCATAGTGTCCAAACTCATCGGTTTCGTGCAACTGCTTGCGCGAGTGTCCCCTTCAGTTTTGGAAAATATTTATTTTCCACATACGCTGTCATGATTATATAGATTTTTGTTTATCATTATTTCATTTTCTATTTTCCTGTCTATTTTAGAAAATAATACATCAGTGCCTTCGACACTATAGATACTGGATAGACCTTGGATACTAATGGACACAAGTGGGCAGCCTCACATGACGACTTTGTGAGGATTTTCACTTGGGGTCATTGCTATCGAGATTGATCAGCAACCTGTGTCTGAGCAATGTTGCGGAATGAACGTGTTATTGAAATGAATAAAACGAGAATTCTAGGTGAATGTAAAAATTGTATAACCCCTTCCTCACAATACTCCCTTCCTCACCGAGTAAGTCACGGCTACCCCGAAAGGGAATCGGCTTATTGCTATAATAATATTCGTCAGTCAATCTTTTTCTCAACTTTATATGATTTGTGGTGCATTTAAATGCGGAAACGGGGTGGCACTATGAAATTCTTTATTTATTGGACATAATAAGTAGGGTTCAGGAAAAAATGGCCTATACTGTGGACTGCATATAACTTTTCACCAAAGAATTAAATAGTGCTCTTTCTTTTCTTAAGACTGAAATTTTGAAAGAAATCGTTTAACACTCTACCGCCCTTAACATTTTTCTTCTCTGATTTTTGAAATTATTAGGCATGTTGTTCCTAAGGTAGAGTGCATACAAAACTAAAATTCTAGCTCATTAACGCCCTGACTAACATGTAAATCGGTACGATAAAAAAAATTCTATTCGTCTCAAATTCATATTTCAAAAACTTCAAGGCTGCCGAACGTTACGTATATTTTACTATGGGTGGTAGAGGGTTAAACTAAAAAATTTTACAGGATACAAAATTAATCAAATTTTCCCATGAAGCCACTTGTCAAAGTAATTTTCTCATCCCAATATTAACTTTTCTAATATTTCAAAATTGATTTGGCCATGAATCCTAGTAGGTGAAAACATCATTTATACCTTTGAAAATTGTTTACATATTTTCAAATTATGACAAGATTTTGTTCATAATACTATTCTAATAATAAGATTAAACGATTATGAGCCTCAATGGCTCAGTTGTTTAGACGATCAGACTTCACATTCAGGTTCGATCCCCGAGCCGGTATCTCTGGATAGTTTTCTATGTACCTTTACCGAGATTCTGGTGGTTCAGAACCCACCTAATGCTGTAGGTCCCCCCATCATGTACTTGACTGCAACCCACTCCGTCAATGATTGGGTAAAAACTAGGCCTTTGGCCAATATGTCGGGCACACTGATCCCATCAGATAACTTGATTGCAATATAAAAATGCATCCGTGACTGATAATGTAATCCGGGACAGCCCCGTACAAAACTATAATAAAAGTGATAAAAATCCATCTCTAACCAAAAACGCCTTCAACATGTTGGGAAGTAACCACCTTAAGCCTGTGACAAAATTTTAAATATAAAACGATTATAATTTTAACAATTTAACTATTTAAAAACATAATTAAAGCTTTAATCAACTTCCTGGATATCACAGTTGCAAGGAGGTTTAGCGATTTTGATAAAACTTCGTTAAATTTTAGTGTTGGATGAGTGAACATTAGAATTAATATGGTTTAAAACTTTTTCAAAATTCCGCAAAATACATGCTACTCGAGTAGCTTCCATTCTGGCGCTAAAATTTGGTCCTCATGAGGAGTTTGACTTATGAGCTGACCTTATTTGTGTATTCTAGCTCCGAGCCCAGCAAGTATATACTCATCAGGTGTTCAAATATTTCAATAATTGTCTCAGAAATTTCAACCTAGGGAAATATTAATACCTTCAATTCAAATTATGAATTACCGTTTAAAATTCTCTGAAATCTAGCAGCGTCAGGTATATTTTAGATTCACTGAAAGTACCCCCTCCATACGGGTGTCCTTGTTTTTTTTCTTAATACGCAGATGACAAGTGTTTTGATAAGCTTTGTTCATATCTCCCCGATATAGCTCCCAGAAAAGTTTTGAGATACTCATGATAAGTATATCAGCTAAGAAGAAGCGTCTCTGCCTATGATATGATGGGGTCAATCAATTCGGGAAATCTAGATTTCAGAACGGTAGGTTTATAACTCTGATTCAATAACTTTAAATCAGAAGCTTATAGGAAATATAAAAGCGTCTCTGCCTATGAAATGATAGGGTCAATTAATTCGCAAAACCTAGATTTCAGGACGGTAGGTGTATAACTCTGATTTAATTACCTTAAATCAGTTTCTTATAGGAAATAGGCCATCCTTTAACGCAGCAGTAGTCTACTCGATTTCGCCATTTCTCAGATGGTGGATCTTAAAAGTCCAGTTGTAGGTACGCTGAGCAAATACTCATTGTTGAGGCCTGACTACTGAAGAGGACTCAACCTTGATTGTCGCCAAGTCTCTAGAAGAAAACCTTGGTAATCTAATAAATTTAATAGTCTTTTTGACATGAAGATTCGCCCTAGTACCTTTGATCGTTCTGTAACAAATAACTGAATTGCTCTTATTACGTTAGTTTTTCCTTTGGGGGCGAAGGTTCTTGTATTATGGCAAACGTCATTTGTTCTGTTGTCAAAAGTTTTCTTAAACTAGCAGACGACGTTTCCTGCGTGGTCGAGTTTGATCGACATAAAATCCATACTGGAATAGGGACATCTAGTGTTAATTTTAGCTTTCAGTTATCTCCACCCCATCCTCCGAAAATAGATCCGGAACTCTGCCTTCACCGTTATAACTGGTTGGGTGGTTCGTCTACTTGCCTTGAAATCAATAACTTTCCATCCTCCCATGTTTATGGTAGATTTTTGGATTGCTATCATTTTAAGTACTGATGTTGGTTCTAACGATGCACTATAAAGACAAGTCAGCTGGTCTACTGGCTTTAGTATTGGTGACTGCTGCAGGTTGCGTCTGATAGATTTTCTCTTCTAATTCAGCTTCAATTGTCTCTAGGCTTATCGTCATCGTGCTTGGTTATTCGGAAACCCTCAGCGGGTATAGCCACTTTTCGGTGCCTTTTAAAAACCAGCATATAAGGAACTGTTGAAAGTCCTAAACTCATTTTATTCTGGTCCCTCATTTCATTATGCGTGATGCTATCAGAATAGCTCCTCTTTCAAGTCCCAGTCTGGCTAGTTGTTTCATGTGATTAATTTATTAATTAGCTTCTTAATAGAAAAAATAGTCATATGAAAGCTAAAAGTGTTCTACGTAAATGAGCTTGAAGACGTTTATGTAAAAAATTTATTATCCTTTCCAAACTGAAAAATGTAAAAAAAAGTAAGGATTTTCGGGTACATGTAGGAACAGTCAAGTTTAGAGCCTTATTTCTTATACAAGAGCAATGGGAAACATTTGAAAAAATTCATGAATACAAGAAAAACTGTATTGAACACATTGCAGTTGAGAAATTCGAGAAATAATAAAAAATTTTGCTTAAAATTACCAAAATATACAACTGTATTATCTTCAGTACTAATACAGATATTAAAGCGATTCAAAGTGCAAACTGTAACGGATAGGCTCAGTAATTATTTTCAATCATCCGGAAGGATGTGATAGTCCTTGTTTTTGCAAAAATCCCGATAATTGTATACCATGGAGGTTGACACGAAGGCGCGTTGCGGTGTAAGTAACTTACAGAAAGCTTTCAAAATTTATTTTCGAATTTTAATTTTTAAAGACTATAATCTAG
>JAWWLR010000149.1:4605803-4616516 GCA_035041075.1 Acraspis erinacei | reverse complement strand
TCTTTACGAATTAAAAACACAAAACTTCACAGTTTAATAAGAAAATTTTATGGTGCTTGTCCAAATTTGGTCATCGGATTCTTGTTCTCATTTTCAGGAATTTTGCACCTTGGAATATTTTAAAAAATCTTACGAACTTTAAATTTTTTTTGAAGAACCTTACAATCTTAAAAAATTCGAATCGCTTTAAAAAATGCTACAATATTTAAAGTATTTTAAATTAGTTCACAATTTTGTTAGGGTTTTTAAAATTCCTTGTAAACTTGTGATTTTTTAAAACGCCCAAAATTCTTTAAAATCTTTTCAAAAGTTACAATTTATAAAAATTAATTGAATCCTTTAAAATCCTTTCTATTTATGGGAATCTACTAATACTCCTTGAGGTTTAAAAAAATAGACTGCAATATCTCAAACCCTTTAGCAACTTTCGAAATCTCTTACAATTTAAAAAAATTCTTAAGAAGTCCTTAGAAACTTTAAATATACCTTGGAATATATTTATAAATACACAAAAATACTTCAGATCCTTTTAAATTCCTTCAACGTATTTAAATCTATTAAAATTTCCTTGAAATTGCTTTAATTTACTGTAATCTAAGAAGAATTTCTTGGAATCTTTGAAAGTATTTTGAAAAAATGTCATGTTTTCAATTTATTGAAATTTATCGGAAAATACTGTTAGTCTTTTAAAACGCCTTAAAATTGTTAAAATTCTTTGAAGAAGAGCAGAATTCTTCTTGGAGGGCCTTGGAACATTTAAAAATACACTACAATTTTTTGAAATTCCTTTAATTTATTGAAATATATTAAAAATGTCTTGGAATCTTTGAAAATACCTTAATATAATTTAAAAATTTTTTAAATATTTTAATTTTTTAAATTTATTTAAAATTAATTTAAATATTTAAAAATACAACACAATACTTAAAATCCTTTTAAATGTTTAGTAAGCCCTTAAAAATGTTTAAACATTTTAAAAATTGATTGGAAACTTTAAAAATACCCTAAAATTGTGTGAAACTCCTTTAATTTATTAAAGTTTACTCAAAATTCTTAAAAAATTCCTAGAAATCTTTCAAAATATCCTCACTTGTTTCAAATCCTTTCAAATTCCTTCGAATACCTTAAAATTTGCATAAATTGTAAAGATTCCCTAGAAAATTGTTAAAAACTATATTTTTTTTAAATCCCTTTAATTATTTTAATCCATTGAAAATTTCATAGAATCTCTATAAATACATTAAAACATTTAAAATCATTCACAATCCTTTCAATGTATTGAAATATATTGAAAATTTCTTTAAATCTTTCAAAAAGCATTAAAATTAAAAAAAAATCGAATCTAATTTCTTTCATTAAATCTATTTATAGTTCCTTCGAATGTTTTAAAATAATATAAACTATTTAAAATCCTTTAAATTTATTTTAAATTTATTTTGTTTAATTATAATAACTCATAGTAATGTTTGGGTCAAAATACCCTACAATATAGCACTTTTTTAAAATTCTTTTGAAGTATTTAAATTTTTGATAATATTTCTTGAAATCTCTTTAAATATTTAAAATCTTAGAAAATACTTAACAATTTTGGAAAATGATTAAAAATACTTTAGTGGTATCCTTTAAAATTATTTTAATTTTTAAAAACATCGAAAATTTTTATAATGTTTCTTGAAATTCAAACAAATTATTTAGAACAGCATGAAAATTCTGAAATCCTGTAAAATCTCTCAAAATCTTTAAAATTCTACGAAAATCCTTTCTTGTGAAATTCTTCTATAAAATTGTCAGCAATTTTGGATATCTGAAATTTGACAAAAAGCCTATCATATTTTGGGAAATTCTTTGCAATGCCATTAAATTTTGATTTAATTTCTTATAATCTCTTGAAATTATTAAACATAATATTAATTAATCCCAGATCAGTTCTGTAAATATTTTCTACGAACTAAAGGAGCGAAAAAATCAATAAAATAACAATTTTATTATATTAATATTTATTAGATTAATTCTATCATAAACAACAATATTAATCAAATTTTAATTTCATATATTGAGCCTGAAAAAGCAAATATAATTGTTATTTTGTCTTACGAAACATCTTAAATCGTTTATATCAAAAGATTTTTTAAATTTAATTCAAAATAGAATAATACCGGCTTTATGATTTTCACCCATATATATATATATATATATATATATATATATATATATGTTTTTTACCAATTTTATAAATAATTTTTAAACAATTATTTATGTCATTGTGTACTTACTTGTCAGCATAAGTGGGCCTTGCATGATAGTTAAAACCACAACAGTGTCCCACAAGAGAATCTACAGTTTTGAATAATAAGCTACAACTGTAGGGCTCTCCTATCCAGTAGCAAGTTTTCAATAAACTATTACAAGGCTGCATCAGCTAAAATTACAATTTGAAAACGTATATTATTAGTTAATTAATTTCATCAGCTTTTAGAGATTTATTAACAATTTATTAAGACTTGAAAATTCAAAATGGCGGATCCACTAAAGTGGGCATAAATTATTAAAACTGTTCGGACTTTGACCAACTTGATGATACTGACGTTTTGGGGTCTCTGAATTCAAATCTGATTTTGAATTTTTTTAAATTCAAAATGGCGGATCAAATATGGCATATATAAATTATTCACCATTTTTGGATATTGATCGAATTTATAATTGGCTTGCAAAAATTAGTTAACCTTATTTTGTGGGGTCGCTGATTACAAATATGATGTGGCGTTTAGAAAATTCTAAATGGCGGATCTAGTATAACGCACATAAATTGTTCTAAATGTTTTCGCCTTGTTAGAATTAGTGATACTGATTTTGTATGGGTCGCTGATTTACAAAATGTTAGGATTTTGATGAAATGGTTGATACTTAGGGTTTTGGGGTCGCTGATTTTAAATATGATGTTGGATATTTTAAATTCAAAATTGCGAGGTCAATATGGCGGACATAAATTATACAAAATTTTGAGAGCTTGAAAAAATTTTAGGACACTGAGGTTTCTTTGGTCGCTGATTTCAAATCTAATGTTGGATTTTAAAAACTTCAAAATACCGTATACAATACTGCAAATATAAATTATTCAAAAGGTTTGAACCCTGATCAAATTAGTGATACTTATGTTTTCGGGGTCGCTGATTTCAAATTGGAAGCTGTCTTTTAGGAATTCAAAATTGCTGGTCCAACATTGTAAACATGAATTATTAAAAAGTTAGAATCTTGATCAAATTTATAATATTTAGATTGCTCGGGTCGCTGGTTTAAAATCTGATGTTGGATTTTTTAAATTAAAAATTTCGGATCCAATATTGTGGACATCGATTATTAAAAATGTTAACATCTTGATCTGATTTATAATACTTAGATTTTTGGGGTCACTGATTTGAAATCTGATGTTGGATTTTAAAAATTCAAAATGGCGGATCCAATATGACGGCCGTGAAATATTAAAAAATTCGAATGTTGATCAAATGGGTTATACTTACTTTTTTGGGGTCGCTGATTTTAAATATGATGTTTTATTTTCAAACTTCAAAAAGCTGGTCCAATATGGCGGACATAAATTATAAAAAATGGTTTGGCCTTGAAAAAATTAGCGAAACTTAGTTTTTTGGGTCACTGATTTCAAATATGATGTGGCATTTAGAAAATTCAAAATGGAGGATCCAATATCACGCAGATAAATTATTCGAAATGTTTGGACCTTGATAGAATTAGTGATATTTATTTTGTATGGGTCGCTGATTTACAAAATGTTCAGATTTTGATAAAATGGGTTATACTTAGGGTTTTGGGGTCGCTGATTTGAAATATGATGTTTGATTTTTTTAATTCAAAATTGCGGGGTCATTATGGTGGTCATAAATTATACAAAATTTTGACATCTTGAAAAAATTTTAGGACGCTGAGGTTTCTGGGGTCGCTGATTTCAAATCTAATGTTGGATTTTAAAACTTCAAAATTCCGTATACAATACTGCAGATATAAATTATTCACAAGGTTTGAACCCTGATCAAATTAGTGATACTCATGTTTTCGGGGTCGCTGATTTCAAATTCGAAGCTGTCTTTTTGGACTTCAAAATAGCGGGTCCAATATGGCGGGCATGAATTATTCAAAATGTTCGGATCTTGATAGCATTTCTAATACCTAAGTTTTTGGGTAGCTTATTCCAAATCTGATGTTGGATTTTTTAAATTCAAAATTGCGGATCCAATATTGTGGACATGGATTATTAAAAATTTTCGAATCTTGATCGAAGTTTTTAATACTTATGTATTCGCCAAAATTCAAAATGGTGGACCTGAATTATTTAAAATATCCAGATCTTAACAGAATTCATAACACCTAGGTTTTTGGGGTCACTGATTTAAAATTTCATGCTTGATAAAATTAGTAATACTCATTTTTCAGGTCACTGATTTAAAATTGGAAGCTTTATTTATAAAATTTATAATAGCAAGTAGAATGTGGCTGACATGAATTATTTACAATTCTCGGATCTTGATAACAGTCCTAATACTTAGGTTATTGGGGTAGCTCATTTAAAACCTGATGTTGGATTTTCAAAATTCAAAATGGCGGATATAATTTCCAAGAAATATATTATTTAAAATATTCTGAACTTGCTAAAATTAGTGTCACTTAGATTTTTGGGGAGTCTGGTTTAAAATATGATGTTGGATTTTCAAAATTCAAAATGGCGGATTATTTATAATTGAAGACATGAGTAAATAAAAATGTTTGGACCTTCATGAATTTGTTGCTGATCAGGTTTTTCTGGTCGCTGATTTTATATTTGATGTTGAATTTCCGAAATTTAATATGGCGGATACAATATGGCGGACATGAATTATTAAAGATGTTTAGACCTTGTTAAATTTAATAATATTTAGATTTTTGGGGTCGCTGATTTCAAATATGATGTCAGTTTTTCGAAATTCAATATGGTTGATTCAATATGGCGGACCTAATTTATTAAGAATATTCGAACAAATATAAAATGTACGATATTTAGGTTTTGTCGCTTGTTGATGTAAAATCTGATTTTGGAATGTTGAATTCAAAATGGCGGATTCAATATGGAGGAAATGAATGATTTAAAATATTCGGAACTAGAAAAATGGGTGATTCTTTGGTTCATTGGGTCGGTGAATGAAAATCTCGTGTTGGATTTTCAAAATCCAAAGTGGCGGATACAACATGGCCTTGATAGGATTTTTGATACTTAAGTTTATTGGGTCGCTGAATGGCAATACGGTTCTCAAATGTCCACCATTTTGAATTTTGGAAATCTAGCTTCAGATTTGGATTCAGCGACCCCGCAAACATTGATCCTGCAAATATCACATGATTCTGAAGTGTTTTTTCTCAAAAATATGTTTGGAACGTTATCTTTTTTTCGCCTTATTAACGTACCCGAAGCATAAGATTTTTTACACTACTGTCCAGGGTGTAAATCATGTTGTTAAAATTTTTCGGATCAGAAGGCTTAAAAGCTGGCCGAATTAAAAGCGATAGATTACCAAAAAAATGTTGGATTTCCTGATCGCTATAACCTGCATCTGATCTGAAAATAATTTATTAATTAATCAATATTGTAATATTATTCAATTATTATTATAATTAAGACATTCGTTTTAAATTGCGCACTTTTATTATTAACATTTTTCACTCTACAATTAAAGTCAATTTATATATTTGAGATTGCTTACAATGTACTTTCCATTGCCTTAGCCGCTGGTTTATAAACTTTATTAAAGTTGCATACTGTAACAGCTGGAAAACTTATTGTATTTATTGGAACGTTTTGATTCGCCAGTTGGATAAGTGTCACCCTTTCCCGATTAATTTTAAATGAATATTGAATTAGAATCACGGAAAAAATCACAGCTGCCAAACAGATCTGTGAAAAATAGTTGAAAGCAGTCATTTTTTAAATTTTTATTTTTCATATCATGTTTAAAGACTAGATACAAAGTAAGAATCAAGCATAATTTTTAATATTCCGCTACGGTTCTGGAAATTATTTTTTTTCTGTATAAATTATTTTTAAACCTAGTTCCGATTCTCACTTTCAAAAGATTTGCAAATTTATGGGACCAATAGAAAATGTTTCAGAAAATACTGAATTTTAAACAAAACAGTTAAAAATTAAAAATAAATATTTTTTTCAGAGGGATTCAACTTTAACTAAGAAGCTAAATTTAAAAAAAAAATATGGTTTTTCAAGCAAGAAGATTAATCGTATACAAAAGATAAATTTTTAAAGAAATAATTAAATTTTCTACTTAATAAGATTAATTTACACGCCAAAAATGAAATAGTTATAGTTTTACTTTTAAAAAAATTTATTTTCAACTAACATGATGAAAATTCTAGAAGGGAATTAATTTTGAAAAAAGGAGTGAACTCTAAATCGTTGCATTTTCAAAAATTAAATTAAATTTTTTCAACAAAAAGAATACCATTTTCGACAAAAGGGGTAAATGGTTAAGTAAAAATTTTCAAAAAATCGTCAAAACTTTCAATCAAATAGTTGAATTTTGAAACTGAAGAAATGAATTTTCAACATGAGTTAAAATTTTCAACAATAAAAAATTGTTCAGTTAATAAAGAAAAAAAGATATATTTTTAGCAAAGTACATGAATTTTCAGCCAAATTGTTCAATTTCCAACCTGAGAGATGAATATTTAACTAAAATTTGCCATCAAACAGTTAAGTTTTTAATTAAAAAGAGTCTTTTTGAACGAAAAATGGAAACCAAAAAGCAGCAAATTTTCCAAGAAAATATTTTTATTTTGAGTAAGCAAAAAATTTGTTTTAAATGAAGGAGTAAAACTTTCAAATGTGTAGTTGCATTTTCAATCAAATAGTTCAAAGCTTAATCAAAACAAAATATTTGAATTTCAGACCAAAGAAGATGAATTTTCGACCAATGATTTGACTTTTAAAATAAAAATGCTTATAAGTCAAGAAAAAAAAATTCCCACATGCAATTGTGATTTAGAAAAACATGTTAATTTGCAAGAAAATAGCTAAATTTGCTACGTAAATAGTTGAATTTTGGAAGAAAAAAAACAACTTCTTCAACAAAAAATTACGCGGTTTTTAACGGAGCGAAGATTTTTTAACTAAAATTATGATTTTTTAACTAAAACAATTTCCAGTTAGAAACATTTGTTTTTAATAACAACAACAAAATAATACTGAACTCTGGAAATGAAGATTTTTATAAAATACTTTCTATAGATCCATATTTTTCGCTATGAATTTGACATTATTTAAAAAAAAAATAAATAGGTTTGAAAATTTCTATTTAATTATTTACAAGTTATCGTTTTCTTTGAAAATTAGTTTGAAAATTTTCATTAAATTATTTGCAATGATGGTAAAATAAAAGAATATAAATTTATAGGTATCGAAATTTGAGACATGCTTGTTCAAGAAATTTAACAAATAAAAAAACAAAAAATTATAATAAAACAGACAGAGCGATTTTTATTTTCATTTTTTTTTAAATTTTAATATATAAGAGTTGACATTCGAAAATTGCCACTCATGAAAATTCATCGCAGGCAATCAAAAATCTGTAAAAAAAAAGTTGCAAATGATTGTGTTCAAATTTTACGATCAAATGATTATTTGATCAATTTTAAAATGCTCAAATTCCTTTTAAATATTGAAAACTTCGACTTTTGGTTTTTTTTTTAAATAAGGCTATAAATATACTTTCCAACAAATAACATGCGTTTAGTATTATACGAATATTCTTACTGTACACCAAATTAATTTTTCAAATGGGTTTCTGCTCGCAATAATGTGTCGAAAACCATGCATTGATGTGGTTTCACAATAATTATGAAACATATGCTTTACTTCAGACCATGAGTACTTCCAAGTTCTTCGACGAGTCTCTACCATCAGAAAATTATAAAGATTAAAATTTTTTTTATATATTCTTTAGTATTTTAGACTTTTCATTTTTGTTTCCTCTTGGTACTCACCCATATGAATTTAATTGGATCTTCTTTCCACAGATTAAATTTTTTTTTCGTTCTTCTTAATGACTACCTAACTGCGTGTCTTTGAAATTTTCTATATATGTCCTAAATATATCAATATCAATTTGGAAAAACGAAAATGAGGTAAAACTAGACCACCATGCTCGCCCATATTAAATTTCATAAACTTGAAGTTAATGATAATATTATTTTACTTAATTAAAAGAATAAAGAATTTAAAAATTGAATGCAGATATCCATTTCATAACATTAGAATCATTTGAAAAATTATTTAATTGAAACAGGGATGTTTTAATAGAAATAAACTTTTATTATTCAAATTATATCAGTTTATTGTCGCCTGATTTTAAGAAACTAAATTTTAATCTTTATTAAATTTAATATTTTGAAAAAATTATTTAGCTAATAATTAATTCATTATTTCACAGTATGAGAAGCATTTGACTGTAACTTTCACTGAAGCATTCAAATAAGCTTTGCTTAATATCTTTTTTCAAATTTGAGATTTCGTTTCTTGAAATTTGATTTATTAATAACATTTTAAACTGATTCCAGAAATTATAAATTTCAATAGAATAAATTTTGAGTTAATCAGTTGAAAACATAAAAACCATTAACAAATCATTTTCATTTAATCATTCTAATAATTTTTAAGTTCTATTTTCTTTAAATTTGAAACAGGATTTCTATACGTTTAATGTATTAATAACCTTTGAAACTAATTTTAAAAAATTTTGAAACTATTTACTTATAATTTAAAAAATTGAATTTAGATACTTATTTCACTTCACAATCACAAGAAAAATCATAAAATTTAATAGAGGTATTCGAAAGAGCAAATAAACTTTTATTGTAAAAGTAATACCTAATATGGAATTACATAATCTGAAAGTAAATAATCAATCATGTTACTTAATTAAAAACATCTTAAATTGAATTTTTATGTAATTCAATATTATTGTCAAAATTAATCAACTAAAAATTGATTAAATAGTTCACAACATAAAAAGCCTCAAGCAATTATTGCCATTGAAAAAATAAATTTATTTTTAATTTTATATATTTTTTAAATTTAAATTTAAATTTCTGAATAACTTGGTTTCTTTTGAAATAATTCCAGAAAATTAAACTTTTAACCGAATTACTTAATAAATATTCAATCATTTCAACAACAAAAAATCTTCCGCGCTTCGTCGTTGTATATTCTACACACTTGTGCACAGACTTTTTAAAACTAAAGGTCAAAGCATCGACAGAAGTAATTTGGTGATTGTGAATTCTCTTTTGTTAAAGCTCTTTCGGATTTAACGAACACATTCTCATCACGTATCTCGTGCATCGGACTCGAATCTGTCCCTCAAATTGTATGTCATTTCCATAAATATATATTATTAAAATGCATAAAATGAATTGGTATTAAAATAGACGTAGTTTAATTATCTCGTTTAAAGCAACGCGCATTCTTAAAAAAACTTTTGTTTTTGAAAAAATGTCATTTTTGGATTTCCCATTATTTTTGATGCTATCAAAATTTGAATTTTCTTTTTTTTCAAGAAAACTCGAAAATTTGTTATTTTAATCTTGTAGTGCATTCAAAAATCAACGTTTTTATTCTCTTGCCCTTTTTCCTATCGTGAGTTATTTGGTTTAAAATGTTCCTTTTCGTGTTTTTTGAAATTTTGTAAATGCTATAACTCTGGTAATTTTGGTTTTATACAAAAAAGTCATCAGGATAAATTGTTGGACATTTTGAATACTATGAATATCCATACAGAAAATTTTTGAGTTTTGAAAAAAGTGGTCTTAAAAATTTTCAAAATGCTCTAACTTAATTTATTTAACTTAATTTCGTCAAAAAAATCTGGATAACGAAATCGATCTTTCTGTTCATACTCTTATAAAGTATGCCAAAGGACAATCCAATCGAATAATTCCTTCAAATTTTACCGTGTTTACAGACTACAACAATGACACAACGATGACCACGGCGACAGACATACACCGTCGTAAAAACTATTTTTTCTGACTCAGGGCGTCTCAAAGCGTCGACATTTGACGGAATCCGCGAAAGTCACTTTTCACGTAAAACCAGTACCTTCTCATGTGGATGAGATTGTAATAAATTCGATTTCAAATTTTTTTAATGTTAAGTTTATTTTTATTCTGTTTCAATTGCTGCACCATTCATTTTACAAGGCCTAATTTAAAAATCTTTTACTTTACAATTTTTCCACTTTATGTCTTAATTTTTACACGTAAATTTGCAATTAGAGGATTAAAAAATAATTCAATATAAATTAATTAATTATTTTTAAAAATAAACTGTATTTAGGTTTGGGACTGTTTATTCAGATATTGAAAAATAAAGTATAAATTTTGTTGGGCGCAGCTCCGAATAGCTGAATGCCCCGATTTTCTTCAAACTTCGTACACTTATGTATTTTGATGCGCTGAATACGAATATGATAGTTTAAATTGGCAACAAGGCGAATTTCATGGTAAAACCACAAAAAAACCATAAAAATCATGGTTTTTTCAATTATCCAAGGCAATATGCAAAATTCTGCAAAATCTTTCAAACAAAAGTTATAGATCTCATCAAAATACATATTTTTTATAACATACATTTTTTGTAGAGCGAGAATGAGTGATAAT
>JAWWLR010000149.1:4558980-4572382 GCA_035041075.1 Acraspis erinacei | reverse complement strand
AAAAAACAAAACATTTTTCAGAATATAGTGGAATTTTCATCCAGAAAGGACTTTAGTTCTTTGCTTAGCCCCAAAATATTAAATTTATATGAAAATCAAATTTGCTTGAAAATAGACAAATTTTCAACAAATGTGAATTTGCAACCACATAGTATAAATTTTCAACCAAATTGTTGAATTTTCAACAAAACAGTTTCATTTTTATCTAAGAAAGATGAAATTATATCTTATTTTTTACGATTAAAAGAAAATCTACAAAACATCTACAAAAATCTACATAAAAATAATTGATGACATGTAGTGCATCCGTTTGGCTTAACAAATTTTGTCTATTAAGTTTTTTGCACCTCGCCTCGTTTTTCGAAAAATATTTATTTTTATTTTTAATGTTATTTTTTACAAGAAGAAAAAACTGCGAAATGGAAAAATTTGGTGTATAATTTTTGTTTATGTATTTCAGTGATTTTTCTAATATTATTTAATATTATTTGATGCATCGATTTGTAATTAGCATAACAATGCAAGCACCCGTAAATATCATTGTAAAAAAATTATGAAACAAATTAATAAATTGTTTCAATAAAAATAAGGTTGTTTTTAATTTTATTTATTTCTGAAATACTTACATTCCAATCCTATATTTTTGTTGATTATTTGTGGTGTTTTCAAAATTAGTTTAATAATTGAAAATTGTAAATGCTTTGTTATCATTTTTTCTAAATTAGTTTTTTAACTGAAAATTTATCTATTTTATTTCTTTTTTTTAATATTAGTTCTTTTTACTATTTACAATTTATGTTTTTACTAAAAATGTAACTCGAAAATCAATTGTTTAAACTTAAAATCTTTTGTCGACATTCTTTTTTAAGACTTTTTTCATTTTAATCGAAAATATATTCGTTTAATTGAAAATTTAACTATTTCATTGGCAACTTATTTTATTTACGTAAAAACAGACTTTTGTAACTGAAAATTAAACTCTTCTATTTTTTGTTGAACATTTATCTTTTTTAGTTGAAAATTGTAGATAATTAATCGTTTTGGTTGAAATTTCATTTCTTTTTTTGGAAATAAGTTTCTTTTATTGAAAGTTAATTTTTAATGTAAAATTTAACAAGTCTATTTTTAATACGAATTTTAATACGAATTTGATCTTTTCGGTTGAAAGTTCATCTGTTTGGTTGAAAATTCAACTATTATTAACTATTATTAACCACAAACTTGTGGACATATTTCAGTAGCATTATTTTTTCATCCTGTTTTGTATTTTGCATAGTTTGACAGCGAAGTGGAATTTTTAATTTTCAACCATTTTTTGTACGATCAAAATATGAATTCTCAATTTTCCAAAAACATTCAAAAAGCTTTTAAAAGTGGTTTTATAGTGTGTTTCAAAATTAATCCTTTTTCAATTAAACTTTTGATTAATTAATAAAACTTTTTAATTAAACTTTAATTAAACTTTTTTTAATTAATTAAACTTTTTTTAAATTATTCTTTTCATAGTTTCTGTTTTTAGTCAATTTTACAAATAAAGCAAAAACTACGCGTCCTATTAAAAAGTCATTAATAACAAATTTGTAGATTTATTTTGGATAGATATTGTTTTCAAGTTATTTTTTGCATCTTCGTGATAAAAATTCATAAGAATAAATTGATCGTCTTTTTGTATCCTTTGTTCAGCCATACCTAGAATTTTTAAATCTTAAAAAACTTTTATTAAATTTATTTTTATGAAATAATTTGATAATTGAATTAAAATTTTGATTCAAATGCAAAACATTTGACTGAAATTTCTTCGATTCAAAGAAACTTTCCATATATTGAGAGTCCCTGAATATTTTTCTCTGATTTTCTGAGGTTACATCCGGTTTCACAGTTGTCAAGTAGAAATAATAGAAACATGAGTTTTCCATTTTCAGCTGAATAAATAATTTGATGCTGTCTACCATTCTTCATGCCACTGAGTCTCGCCATGAAAATCTTTTACTACTTATTCTGGGTAAGGGAAAACCTCAAATATCCCAAAATAGTATATATACACTTATGAAATTTCAAAATATTCACTATAAGCGCTGTTTTTAAAATTTGTTGATCATCAGTTTTTCCCAAATTTGAGAAAAAAGTTTTTCCCGGATTGGCAGAAAATCTTTGTGTACTTCATCATTTTTTTAAATAGATTCTGCTAAAATTGATATTATCCAGAATTAGTTAAAAGTCTATAATTAATTAAAGTTGAAAAAAGACAAGTTAATTTAAAAAAAAAAAATTTAACTGAAAATTATTTTAATATTCCAATGAAAATTATTTTTTTAAACTTTACATTATTTGAATTTTCAATTAAAATAATTTTTTAAAGCTTTACATTATTTGAATTTTCAATTAAAATAATGGTGTAATGCTTTTTTTGTTTACAAAGGATTTAATATTCATGAAATAATTCTGTTAAAACTCCAATTTTCTGGAATTATTTCCAAAAAATTCAGAAATTACAAATTTTAAATTAAAGATTAAAATTTTATTTTCTATGGAAAAAGACACTTTTTGGAAAAATAAAAGAATTCTGTATCAAAAAGTTGAATTTTTCACTAACAAAAATACATATCCAACCAAAAATGGTATAGATAAATCTTCAACAAAAAATGGAATATCTAACTTTCAGTTAAGACTCTTGTCTTAGAAAAATCAGAAAAAGTATTAAAGAACAGTTACATTTTTAAAGAAAAAACCAAATTTAACTAAAATGATCATTATTTAAACCAAAAGGTTTGTTTTTAACAAAGCAGTCAAACTGTTAACAATAGAGTTCAATTTTATACTAATAAAGATGCATTCTCTATATAATAATTAACATAAATTTCAAAACAAGGAAGAAGAACTTATCTTAACAAAAAAAAATTCCCCAAAAAAACTTCAGTTTTCAACTGCTATGTTGAATTTTTAATCAAGAAGATTTATTTTGTTTTAAAACAGACGAATTTTCATCGAAACAGTTAAATTTTCAACCAAATAATAAAATTTTTTACTCAAGAAAGAAAAATCTTCCATAATAAATATAATACTTCAATCTCCGTTTAAGTAAATTACCTTTCGAATAAAACAAAATTAATTTTCATACCAATATTTTAATTTTAAACTTAAGACATGAATTTCCAGCTAAAATTAAGAATCCTGAATTGAAAAAACTGTAACTCGTTTTTTTCAAAGAAAACCCCAGGGGATTTAAATTGTTCTGTTGGAATTATTTGCAGAAACTCCCACATGTTCATCGCGACAAATACTGATTTTTGTAAAATAAAAAATGATTATGGCCATGATTATCTGTATACCTCCTTTTTTATCATTTTAAATATCCTTCTAGAGAAATAAAATTCAGTAAGAATGTTTTTCACATAACTTTATTTTTTTAAATATGCTTTAAATTTTTTCTTAAACGGCACTTTTGACTATTTAATTCAATATTCATTCTGTAAGTAAAATAATGAGTTTTAAAATTCTTTTTAGTACGAAATAAAATGTTCTGTAAATTATTACAACCTTCATACCAACAAAATATTTTTCCTCTTACGGTGCTACTTACACACTTTTTTGTTTGTGCTGTTAAAAATTCAACTAATTTGTCGAAAATTTATATATTTATTCAAAAATTCAACTCTGCCTGATAATTTAAATATTTCGTTGAAACTTCTTTTCTTTTTGGTTTACGATGTCCACTACTACATTTTCATTGAGAAGTCATTTTTTTGTAATCTAACTGTTTTTGGTTAAAGATTAACGAATTTTCGAACAAATAGTTAAATTTTCATCCAAAAACGTTAATTTTTAACAAAATGGTTAAACTTTTAACCATGTAGATAAATCTTCAAGCAAAAAGGACAAAACCTCGAAGAAAAATTTAATAGCTTAAGTTTCAACGAACAAAATTTATTTTAAAACAATAACAGCTGAATTAAACCAAAAAATGCATTATGAAAAAAAAATTTTAATTTGCAACCACAGAGATAATTTTTTAACTAAAATAATTGATCTTTATACAAAAAAAATTTCAATAGGTAGTTGAACCTTAAACCAATTAGGGAAATATTCAAATAAACAGATTAATTTTCAACCAAAGAAAGAAGGAATTTTCAACAACATAATAAAATTTTCAACTTAAATGATGAATCTTCTACCCAAAAAGTATCCAATTTTACTTTGTTAGTACCATATTTAACCAAGTGGTGGAATTTTAACCTTAAAAGGAGAATTTTTTAACCAAAACTGGAATAGTAAAAAGAATAATTTGAACGAAAATTATTAATTATTTCTACAAAAAAATGAAGTTTTGACAAACAGATAAATTTTTTATAAAAAAGGACGATTCTTTAACAAAATGTATGAAGTTTCCACCAAGAAGATGAATTTTCAAAGAAAATTATCTAGCTTTCCCCCAAAAAAGAAATTTTAACCAAATAGTTGAATTTCTAACCATAAAGATGAACTTCCAACTAGGAAGAGTATTTTTCTACCAAAAATAAGAATTTTTAGCAAAGTAAATAAATTTTCAGTCACAGAAATAAATTCTTAACCAAAATAATGAATATTTCCCAAAACAAAATAAATTTTTATCCAAAATTTTGAATTTTTAAATAAAAAGTTGAATTTACAACTAAAAAATGATTATTTTTCAACCAAAGATTGAATATGTTAATTTTGAGTTATGTAAATTATTTTCAAACAACCAAAAAAGAATTTTCAACAAAATAATTCAGTTTATAACCAACAAATATTTTTAAATCGAAAATATTAATGTTTTACCAAAACAGATACATTTTCCACTACATATGAATCTTACATCCAAGAAAATATATTTTCAACCACGAAGATTAGTAATTTCCTACCTAAAAAATGAACTATCGACAAAGTACATCAATTTTTAACCAAATTTAACCAAACCAAAAATGGAACCATTAAAGAGTGACGCCAAAGTTCGCCTATTTTTTGGACCTCTCTAATGACGTGGTGAAAAAGTATAAATATATGTTACAGGTATCTAATTACTGTTCTTTGAAAATCAAAATGAGTGTCACTTTTCGTTTAATTAAAGTTGCAAAAGTTCCCCTATTCAGGGGAACCTACAATAAAAAACAATAGGAAATACCACTGAATATAAAATAATTTTTGATTGTATTTTTTCTATAAAATAAACCTTAAACAAATAAAATGAAGTATCTATCCACTCTTTAATTTTTTGGGGTCTTCTCAACCCTTAAATAGGGGTAATTAAAAAAAATTAATAACGAAAAGCGATGCTCAATTTGGTTTTTAGTGACGATAAATTTGATACCTGTAACATCTTTTTATATTTTTTCACCAGGTCGCTAGCGGGGTTAAAAAAAAGGCGAAAAACAGCCTCTTATATACCAAAAAGATGCATTTTAAACCAACAACATTAATTCTCCCAAAAAGTATCTTAAAAATACCTGAATTTTCCAATAAAAAATATAACTTTCAAACACACAATGTATTCAAGGAATTAAGGGAATTCGCAGAATGCATGGAAATGAAGTGATTCACGTAATTTAGGGAATTCGCGGAATTCATGGAATTAAACGAATTAGTGGAATTTATGGAATTCAAGGAATTCGCAGAATTCAGGGAATGCATGGAAATCAAGGTATTTACGGAATTCATGGGATTTATGTAATCGGAGAAAACTTTTACGAGTCCCTCCAATTTCGTGACTACCATGAATTCCACGATTGCCTTGAATTTCACGAATAAGTTACATCAATTCCGTGAATTCCGTGAATTCCATGAATTCCATCATTTCCGTGAATATCATGAATTCTCGAATTATATAAACTCGGTGAAGTCTACTAGTTCCGTAAATTTCTGGAATATTATTAATTTCTAGAGTACCGTGAATTCTTTGAATTCCTTGAATTCAATAAATTCCGTGAATTCGGTGATTTCCGTGAATCCCGTAAATTTGGTGAATTCTCTTATTTTCTTGAATTCTGTGAATATCTTAGATTTCGTGAATTCATTGAACTTGTTGAATTCCGTAAATTCCATAAATTTGTTGAATGTCGTGAATTCCGTGAATATCTTGATTTTCTTAAATTGAATATTTTATGTTTTATGCAACAATAGTTTTAAAATCTTAAAAATATTAAGTATGCTCTAACTTTTAGAATTTTTATTAAATAAATTTTGAATAAATAATTTAATATTTAAATTAAAATTGTCCTTCAATCGCGAAACATTAGGCTAAAATTTCTTCGAATCAAAGAAACTTGACATAAATTGAGAGGCCATGCATACTTTCCTCTGATTTTCTAAAGTCTCGTCCGGATTCGAAGGTGTCAAGGTAAAATAATAAGACATGAGTGTGAAATTTTCAGCTGAATAAATAATTTGATGCTGACTAACATTCTTCGTGTCACTCAGTCTGGCAATAAACGCCTTTTACTACTTGTGCTCGGTAAGGTGAATACACAAATATCCCAAAATAGCATACATACAGTCATGATATTTCAAAATATTCACTATTAACGCTGTTTTTTTTAATTTTTGATCATCAGTTTTTTTCCAAATCTGAAAATAAGTTTTTTCGGGAAGTGGCGGAAAATGAAGATTCTTAATATTCGGATCTTCACCTGGGTTATTCTTCTCTATTCTATAGGTAAGTAAAGAATAAATTAATATTATTTTTTAAGTTATTTTAGGTATACTCTCAAGCAGATAAGTTTTTAATTTTCCTGGTCAACTGAAAGTAAAAGATTCATATTTGCCGCTTAGCGCAAACAAAGACAAAACGAATTTTCAAGAAAATAGTTTAATTTTCAACCTAACTGATGAATTTTGAACTGCAATATTTGAATTTAAAAAAAAGATAAATTTTCAACTAAAACAATTAATCTTTAACCAAAATAGTTGAATTTTTAACAAAAAAGTATTAATTTTTACTAAAGAATGTAATTTGTCAACTAAAACAGAAATAATTAAATTTCAGGTTAGGAAAATTAATGTACAGCCAACCATGAATATTTAACTAAACCTATGGAATATTTAATTGAAATAAAAACAAATAACTTTCCAGACAAAAAAACTAGAATGTTAAATCTGTTACTAGAATAATTGAATTTTTGACCAGCGAGATGAATTTTCAAACAACAAGATTAATTTCTACTAAAAAAGATGAATTTTTTTACTATAAAAGATAATTTTTCATAGAAAAATTGAACAATTAAATTTGCAGTCAAATACTGAATGTTCAAGCAAAGAGATGAATTTTTATCTGAAATTATGGAATATTAAACTTGAATGAAACTGTATTTGCATTTCAAAAAAGAAAGTAATAATTCAACCGAAAAAGAAACAAATTTTTAACAAAATTGTTAAATTTTCGGCAGAAAATCCTTTTCAACCAAAGAAAAAAAATTCTATCAAATAGCTCATATTTTAACAAAACAAAAAAAAAAGAATTTTCAATTAAAATAATGAATCGTTAAAAAAAATTTCCTTGGACGACTTTAACTTTCAGCCTAAAAAATGAATATTCTACTAAAATGAAGAATGTGGACCTGCAGTTGTTGAATCTTATACCAAAAAGATAAATTTTCAACTAAAAAACTGAATCTTCAAATGAAGTATTTGGATTTTAAGCGACAAACAATTAATCTTCACAAGAAAAGATTTAATTGAAGATTTAATTTGAATAAAAATACAAAAAACTGATTAAAAAAAATCTTTACATTTTCAAAGCTAGTGATGAATTTCCAACTAAAAATTTTAAATGTTTAATTGGAATAGTTTATTTTTAGACAAAGAAGGTGAACCTTCAACTAAAATATTGAATCTGTTACGAGAATGATTCAATTTTTAACCAGCGAGATGAATTTTCGACCACCAAGATTAATTTCTACTAAAAAAGATGAATTTTTGACTAAAAAAGATCATTTTTCATCGAAAAATTAAATCATTAAAGTTTTAGTCAAATAATTAATTAATTTTCAAGCAAAGAGATTTATTTTTATGTGAAATTACTTTATTCAGCTGGAATAATAGTTACATTTTTAGTTAACAAAACAAATAATAAATTTACCGAAAAAACCATTTTTAACAAAACAGTTAAATTTTCGGCAAAAAATTCATTTTCATCCAAAGAAAAAACCAGTTTTCTATAAAATAGCTCATATTTAAAAAAAAATTTATTTGTACTGAAATGATGAATTGTCAAAACAAAAATTAATTTTCCATAAAAAAGTTTAAATTTCAGCCTCAAAAATAAATTTTTAACAAAAATGATAAATATCCTACGGAAATATTTACATTTTTAACCGAAAAGAAGAATGTTTAAACATGAATATTAACTTGCACATACAAATATAATTTTCTACAAAAAAATTGTTTTTAACGAAATATGTGGGTTCTCAATGAAATAATTTAAATTTTCAATTAACAAAGACAAAGTGTTATCCAAATAGTTGAATTTTGACCAACAAAAAATTAAGTTCCTACAAAAAATCGACATTCAAATTTTCATTTGAAGGAATTCATTTTCAACCAAACTCAAATAAATTCTTGGTTTTTTAATTAAATTCGTGGTTATTTCCCCGCCTCTTCTGGTTTCCCAGTTAAGTCGTGACCTTGCATATGATTAATAAAAAATACATTCAAGGACTGTACCATTTTGAGAAGGTGATGCTTTCTATTTAAAAGTATAAATTTTAAATTCGGAGTTTTAATTCTAAAAGTTATAAAGTTTTGAAGTTTACGCAATTTGAGTGCTTTAATAAACTTACAAATAATATATAATAAGCTACAACTTTAATTATCATTATGAAAATCAGTAGTTTTCCGATGTGAATTCTATTTTTGTAAAATGTATTTGATGAGTTGTGGGGAGACATAAGGAATTAAAAATTAATCTAAATTAGTTAATAGCATAATTCACTATTTAACCAAATTTATTTATAAGCATTTCACAATTTTTTTTTAAATTTTTAAAATACTTTAAATTCATTTAACAAACCACATGCTTACTACCTTCTCAGAATTCTAAGAAATTCATTAATAATAAATTAAAAAATAATAATAAAAATACATTTTTTTAAGGTTGATCATTTTAGGTTTTTTTTGAGAATTAAAGTTTTAAACTGAAAATAAAACTATTCTATTTTTGGTTGAAAATTGATATTGTATTTAAAATAAGATCCTTTTTAGTGGAAAAATCAAATATCTAGTAGTACATTTATATATTTTGTTAAACACTTTTTTGTATTGAAAATATTAATTTTTTCTTTCAATAAAATTCAACTACGTGATAAAAAGTTCCACAAATTTTCTGTTTTGGTTGGAGATTCATGTTTTTAGTTGCAAAATAAACCATTTGGTTGTAAATGAACTTTTTCGTTAAAATTTATTTGATTTAAAGTTCATTCTACTTGCAAGATTCACCTCTTCGGTTTAGAATTAATCTATTTTATATCAAATAAGTATTTCTTTGGATAAATAAAATATTGTGTTTGGTAAAGGAAATTTTAAATTTGATTAAAAAAATGAAATATTCATAAGAAATAAAAATTTATTTAAACGGAAAAATTTATTTTTTTGCTTTTTCTTAACTTTGTTGAAATAATGACAAGACAATTTTTCCAAATTGGAGACGCTACATCAGGTTTACAATTTCATAATATGACCTTCTTATTCTTTCAAAAGTGTTGATAATGCCACACGATTGGGTTATTTCCTTAAACATTTCTATTTTTGACGTTTTATATTTTACAAACTTTTTTAATAATAATATATAGTTCTTAGAAATTTTTTTATGTAGCCATAATTTCCTTTCCACTATTTAATTAGGAAATATCTCGATTAATCAAATTATCAAATTTTTATTAATCTTTGATAGCACAATTTTCGCGAATTGAATCTTTAAATTTTAACTCGTGTTTCGGTTAATTTATTCAACATTGTTTTATTCAATTTTTCTATTCTTCGTGGTTTCCACATTTATCACTTTTAAAAATTATTACATAAGTTATAAATAATCTTCTTTTCCTTATCGAAAAATAGGTTTATTACGAAAATCACGAAAGCATTATTGTAACTTTTTCTCAATGCTGATTGAGTAATTTTAAAAATTCGAAGGAAAGATTTGTTCCCAAGTTCAAAGATATAATTAAGAATGGCCTATTTGTTTTATAATAGAACTGACAAAAATTTAAGATGTAGTAATAGAAAATTTCAATATTACAATTTAAATCGAAATAAATAATTTTTAAACAAAAAATTGAATTTTTAACAAAATAGTTAAATTTTCAACCAAACAGACGAATAGAGAATTTTCACATAGAGAAACATTTAAAAAAAATGTTTAACGAAATAGTTCAATTTTAATCCAAACAAAAAAAATGAAAATTTTAAATTTTCTCTAATTTTTAATGGACTTTAGAACCTAATAATTAAATTTGTTGCCAACATTTTTAATTTTCTATCAAGAAAAAGACAAATTTCCAAAGGCTGCCTATAAAAAACAATTATTTTAATTAACATTTTATTCCACTTTGTGTCGTATTTCCAAAAACAGATTTTTTTATTTTGAATGTTATTTTTACGATTTGATAAGAAAAATACGGAACTTATCGAAATATGATTGATAACAAATTTGCACATTTTTGGAGTGAAAAACTTTTGCCTATTAATTTTTTTCGTACCTTGCGTTCTTTTTCCGCAAATTTAATTAAATTATTGTTAATGTTATTTTTTACGATCAAAATAAAAACTATGCATCATATAAAAAAATTATTAATAACAATTTTTTCTCTTCTGTAATTAAGCGGCTTGTGTCGTTTATCTCAAAATTAAATTTTTTAATTTTTGTTTCATTGTTTACGATTGGACCAAAAGTTAATTTCTTTAATTTCAATTATTAATTTTTACGAATTATAAAAATTACGCCTCTTATAGAAAAAAATAGTTGGCAACAAATTTGCAGATCTTTTTTGGTTGGATAATTTTTGTACAGTAGACTCTATGACACTTCTCGCTACGACGCTTCTCGTTTCCCGATTTCTCCTTCGTTCGCTTGCCCTCACTCCTTGCCTGATCTCACGCACACAGATACGCGGCTGGCTACGCCTACTACGCCGAACGCGGCTTAACGCAGGAGAGAGGGTTCTCAGACACTTCCTGTTCGCTTCCCCTACAGCCCCGAAATGGAGAAATGTCGTAGATTCTACTGTACAATCATCTTTTTTCGCATCCTGCATAGCTTGACCTCAAAATGGAATTTTCCATTTTTTATTATGTTTCGAGGGGTCAAAATTTGAATTTTGATTTTCAAGAAACATTCAAAAGGTCATTTATTTGATCGAAAAGAGTCGAAGAGGATAAATTGTTTCTAATTTACGAATACTACATACGTCCTTAAATAAAATTTTTAAATTAAAAAAATAGTATCAACATTTTTGAAAATGCTCGAACTTTTTGAATTTTTATCCAAGACAGTTGGCTAACGAAATTGTTCTTTCCTTTTAGGTATTAAAAAAATCTGCCAAAGAGCAATTCAATCTGATCATTTTTCCAAAAGTTAGCGTCCTTGCAGACTGCAGACTACGGACTACAGAAAGACGAACAGACGGACAGATGGAAAAAAAATCTTTTTCTCTGACTCAGGGGGTCTCAAAACGTGGAGATTTGATGAAAACAGACTAAGTTACATTTTAAATAAAACCAATATCTTCTGCTTAGTATTAAAAAATATTTTTTTAAACTATCATAAAAAAATCTCCCGTATTTTTAGTTTTTGGAAAATGTCGGTGTCATTGCTTGAATCTCTAAATAATGTTGAAACAACTCTTAAAATGAATTTGAACACTTTCGCTGATAATATATGTTATCCACGTATTATTGCTAAATAATTTCCGACCCCATTAGTATAATCCAAAAATTTCACATGGATTTTATATTACAATATTTGGGTCAGAAATCGAGTCAACATAAAAGTGGAAAATATATTCTATCGGGAAAAGTCCTGGAAATTATTTTAAGAGTTGTTTTATTATCCCTTAACGAGTCAAAGAAGGAAATCAACATTTCCCAAAACAAAATTACAGACGATTTTTTGATTATACTATTAATGTCGGAAATGACTTTACAATAAATTTGAAATATATATCCTAACAGAAATACCTGCGGGTGCATGACAAGCATAAAAGAGATTATTTGAGAAGTGAATAGAGTAATGTGAAATTGATCAGGGGTTTAAATAATTCTTTTGTTTTCATTTCGAACCAGGAACTTGTAAAATAACTTTTATTTACTAATGAATTAATTATTCTGATTTTTAAAATTCATAACAAATAAATTATTTCTTAAACCTTAACGCACATTTTCTCTGGCTGTAGCAAATATTGCTATTAATTTGATAGATTCATAAAAGTCAAAATTTCAATTCTGGGAGAAAGATTTAAAAAATTACTAACAATTAATTTAAATTCCCAATATAAAAATATTTTCATTAACAAACATAACTTTGTTCCAAAGATTAAAAAAATGTCTTGGATAGTCCGGCTTTTTAGAACGAATTAAAAATCTATCCATTAAATATATTTGAGAAATATCAAAAAAATTCATTTTTGTCAACTAATAATTTATATAGTAGGTGGAATATAAAATTTCTTTTTGTTCATGTTCAAAAAGGGTGAAGAAAAATAAATTCGGTTCACATTTTCACGTACGACAAGCAATTATTTTTGCACCTTAAAAAAATCTAAAATTCTATATTACATATTTGGGTCATTTTATTGAATTTTTCTATTTTACAGAATTCTTTCTTAGCGCGCGCTTTTCAATTTCTATTTAGTTTCCTTTTTCTTTGAAAATAAATATTTATGGGATAACTAAATGTTTTTTGATCTATAATGCAAATTATTTAATAGCACAAGATTTTTTTAAATTCACAAATTAAACAAATAACTCGCAGAAATGGTCCAGAAATTTAACATAAATTGAACTTTACCCGCCAAAGAAACCTGAGGAGAGGAAAACGAACTTAGCTAAAAAAGCTATAAAAAATTCTAGGTCAAAAAATGTTACAAGTTTCACATTATCTTATTTGAATATTAATGATCAGGGAAAATAAAAAACTGATCTGGAAAAAATTGGGGAATTTTGAAAATGAGGATTTGCGTTAACCCTGATATAATAATCTTGTTAGTAAATTATTTGCACAATTATCTTTTTAGTTATAAATTTTATTATTCATTTGAAAATTCAACAATTTTGTTAAAATGTCATCCTTTTTTATTTGAAATTTGCATAAAATTAATTAATTAGTGTTGAAAAGTCAACTGCAATCTTTTATGGATGAAAATGCAACTATTTTTTTTGTTCATCTTTTTAATTAAAAATT
>JAWWLR010000149.1:4484142-4498604 GCA_035041075.1 Acraspis erinacei | reverse complement strand
TTTGAATTTGGTCTGAAAAATATCTTGTTCTTTCGCTCCACTTGGAAATTCGTAGCTCCATCTAGACTTCATATAGACGTTAAGAAATTCAGTTATTCTCTTATGATAACACAGATCCCTTGACAAATTTAACTTGTTACACCTAGCATAATAATGCTTGTATTTCTGAAAAAGAATTTTTCTTTCGATCTCTGTAGGAGCTTAATGGAAAAGCAACTCACGGACAATTGGAAGTTTTGTGGTTTGATTCCCAGCTGATCTGCGTTGCACAAACAAGTATAAATAAAAAAAGTTATGAAGTCCAAGTTTTTTTCAAGCAAAATTAAGAACTACTACCTAACATTAGTTGCATACGAGTATTTAAAAATAAATAAAATCTATAAATTGATGGTAAAAATTGTAATTTTTAAAGTCATTGTACTTAACCAAGCTTTTGGCATCGCATATGTTTTTAATATCATTAACAGAATTAAAAGTTGCAGAAAGGATAAAAGAGTCCTTAAATCGGCACGATTTCTATGACCTACTTCTATTTAAACATCTGAGAACAAATTTACAATTCTATTTCTGTTTCTATTCGCACCTATTGACAATCGATGAAAATTGACGGCAAGTACTCGCTCAGTGAAAATTCTTCAAATTCCTATGTTTATGCTCTATTTACCGACCAAGTATATGATTTCAGGAGAAAATAAAACTTTAAAAAATGGCGGTTTTTTCCAGAAATTTAAAAGATACATTTTTCGAAGGGTTCATCTTTAAAATATTGAATTCTAATGTAGGATACTGGATTTAGGCAACACAAACAAAAAATAGTTTTCAAGAAAATGTTAGAAATATATGTAGGGTTTTCCAAGAAAGAAATTAAAGGAACAGAATTAAAGATAAGGTACTTATCGGCTTGGTTTGGAAATTTTTCCTTGATGGCACATTCGGATTCATTGATCTCAAAAACATGGTATGGCCCATTTGATCAAGTTCCGGACCTTTTTTAACAACATATTTGGAATCAACGAACACATAAAAGTGTGTACAAACAATTGCATCCAGTTCCAAACATTTTTCCAAAATTTTGTTACCCTATCAAGTCCGCCATCTTGAATTTCGAAAATCTGACAACATTTTTGGATTCAGCGATCTCAACAACCTATGTACAGCCACTTTTACCAATATTTCTTGGAATATGACTGGAGCACCCACACACCTGCATTATTTCAAAATTTTCAAGCGGAGAATCACAATTTTAAAAATGATAACGACTTTTATGATCTTCTTAATTTATTCAAATTAAAATAAAATAAAATGAAAAGAGATTGCACAATTCCAAAGGAATCAAGAGAAAAGGAAGTAATTTTTGTAATAGACTTACCCTAACTCATAGCTACCGCCACACTTCATTCGCCAGAGAGAAGGAAGGAGCAGGCAAGGATTAACTTTCTTGCTTCTTGGGAAAGGAAGTAACATTTCAGGTTAACACTTTTCCCTGGACCATAGCACTTTGTTGAGAACTGCACTCTTATGGACGTGCCATCCGTGCACGAACCCTGTATGCAATTGGTTGGCTCGATGTGCTCGTGCAAGGTCGGCATGTTAGTGAGACGTCTCCAGCGCACTGCAATCCTTATCTTGATTCGATTTTGGTTCCTCTCATCCAATTTTTACATGATATTGATGGACATCAAAATAATAACAACGATAGAAGATACGGTTAATACTTTCTCGGATTTGCTCACTGACAACATAAAACCATTCATGGGGACGAACCTTCTAAAGTTAAGGTTGCCATCAGAAAACGGTTAAGTCCTCCAGGCTTTGTTAAATGAATCCCAGATTGCTCCAACTGATCAAGACTGTCTTCAGTTATTTCTAAAATCCAGGAATATTTCGTGCTTCATAGATGAAAGATTAGCCGGTATGTTTGTTTTACAGAATATAGATGAAAATGGTATTCTCGTTTTCAAGATTCTAGAAGAAAGTTTGTTGGAGAATTTGAACACGATGGTTTGTGAAACAAATTCACCGTACTTCCGTGAATTTGGAAAACAACTAAAAGAGACTGGCTAATCGGGGGTTATGCAGAGGTGGAATCAAGAGTTGCTACCAGATTTTATGAGAAGTTTCTACCCTTTCCAATGAAGAGAATATGACTACGGATAGTCTGATGTTGAGTCATCTTCTTGTGATCCTGGTTGCAGGATATGGAATTTCAGTTGTTATGTTTCTTTGTGAATTACTGATCAATTACTTCGAGAATTTGATTCATCATAAGATAATACTTTGCTAATGCCAGACGTCTAGAACACGCAAAAGGGGTAAGTAATGTTTTTGTTCTTTTAATTTAATAATCGTGAACATACATTGCATATTTTAGCCTATAGTTTTAGCCTATAGTTAGCCTATAGAACTAAATTTTCAGTCCTCACCTCCTCGCCCCTTACAAAAGTGTTAACGTGAACGTTTCTTTACAGCTTGCTTCCTGGTCCTTTCGGAAAAACGTCATACTCCACAGCTGAAGAATACTTTTTCAATATAAGTGTTATTCCATCATCATCATAGGTATCATACCTTGATACTTTAAAGTGCATGGAATAATGATTATCAGAAAAATTTTCATAATTTAATTGCTTTTCTGAAAGCAACTGAAATTCTTCTCTGCAAGCAGATAATAAGGTTCAATTAAATGGAATGTCAGCAGGCGATCTCTTCAGTTGATTTTTGACATAATTCTTAAATCTGAAACTTTACCATGAGTAAGCTTTTGAAATGAGTTACAACAAGGGTGAAACGAGACACTGTACGATGCTATGATAAATCTAATTTGCATATATATGGTAGGATCATATACTAGATGTGTGCGAAATAATGGAATACAGGAAATTTATGGAATTCAAGAATTCATGAACTTAACGTAATTCATGGCATAAAAGGAATTCATGAAAATTGCAAAATTCATGGATTTCACGGAATTCAAGAAATTTACAAAATTGAACTAAAATGCTGCTAAATTTTGTAAAAAATTAACTTATAACATATTTATGATTTTGCATTCTTTACATTTAGCCCAATGGGAATCCTCTCACTCTACTTTGTATTTTCGTAACTTTTCGTTAGACTTTACCATTTTTACATATTGATTTTCTAAACTTTTGACTCAAAATCAATTACTAGGGACAAGAAGATTGGGACCATTACAAGTGCAAACAGTGATTTGCGCATATTTTGATTCGTGTACAGTAATGAAACGAGCTGGTATGACATGAACACATCTGCATTACTTGCAGCGTATTGGTGTTCACTAAATCGTCCGCTTAATCAGCTTAGCGTTAACTCCATGTTGTAACTCAGTGACCAAAAATTTCGCATTTAGAGGTATTGCGCTTGCGCCAGATATGTGTAAGAGGAACACGGCACGGCTTATTATCTCTATGGTAACGAGTTGTTGCACCGTGTTCCTCTTAAGCGTCCTGGCGCAAGCGCAGTACTTCTACATGCCAAAGTAGGGATCCTGTCTCCAGACCCCGAAAATTTGTCGCCAAATAGGAAAAAAGTCAAATCGCCAAGGTCGGCAACACTGAATCTCAGTAACAAATCATCGTGTAAAAATTAAATGCCACTAGATGCCATTCAGAGATATGTCATTTTCTGTCAAGCGACAAAAGGAATTTCCTTTGAAATTTGAGGTTAAGAGGATGTTTATTTGTCTAGAAAAATCTTGTTTCACTTTGGAAAAAGATTAGGATAGGAATGCATTCCCAGCCAATCTGAACTATTCTGAATGATTCCGATATCTGTATCCGAGTCAATGAGAATCAATCCGAACCAATCCAAAAAAGTCCTGAATCTCGTTTGTTGAAGAACTTGCGAAAATTAATTTTACCCAATCCGATTTATTTCTAAGAGTTCTATTGGAAAGCAAGTCAATATCCGACGTAAATTGTTCATACGATTGAATCAGAATCAATCCGGATCCGGATTCGTCTTAAACGGATATTTAATCCGAATGAATTCGAATTAATGCGAACACCGATTATCTCGGATGGTTAATCAATCCGGGTACTGATTGATTGTGATTCATTCGGATTCAAAATTTACTTTAGATTCGTTCAGATTCATTCGGCTAGACGTCAGGGAAAGAATCGGATTGAGCAGGAAGAATTTTTTATGTTTTTAACACTAACCAGATTCAAAACTTTTTACGGGTTCGTCCGGATGAATTCTCATGTTAATTAAGGTAGCTTTTGGACAGTAAAAGTCAAATTGTACATGAAAGAGCAAAATTTGTACCTAGCCTAGATAAGAGTACAATTCCCAAGCCATTATAGCATTTTTTATGAATCTATCAGTAGCGCACAGCCATCTAAGGCTTTCGATGATCTCATTATCAAACACAGAAAATTGTAGACCCGAAGAATTACTTCACCATACAAGGTAATCTCAATGGCCTGGCATTAAAACGATCAGCCTAGTATGTGGATATCTTAACTAACTTTTCAATTAAACACTGAGGGATCTCCCAATTTTAAATTAAAACATTTTTAAAGTTTAAAAATTAAAAAAAGTTTGTTTTATTTTAGTCTGAAGCAAACGCTTAAGTTCCTCCATCTATGAAAAGATAAGAGAAGAAGGCTTGTTTCAATCTTAATAAGTATTTACATTAATTAGATATTTAATGGAATTTATATCAAAAGAAAAAATATGTGATATATACTAATAGTTATGCAATCAATTGAAAAAAAGGAAAACGCACGGGAACAGCAAGGGTTGGTGAACCCTGCAATCTATACAATAGTTTTGATAGAACTCAGCTCGTATGGATAATTGATTAACGTATAGTAAGATCTTTTTGTCCAATTATATGTGCACTACTTTGTATCCACAAGAATTTGAAGCTAATTTAAGCCTCGTTAAAAACAAAGAGACATTGCAGAAAATATGTTTATGGGAGTTCATCAGAGTAAACATCATTTTAAACTATTCGAAATGCCTAAAGCCTTGACAAAAATCTTTATAATGAACAATAAGTGAATTGAAAAAAAATAACACACAGTCACTGCGGTCAGCTCGTATGGAAATTAGGTTAATATCGTAAAGTAATTTTCTGTGTTTACATGCCCACTACTTTATATTGATTTTCACAAAGGAATAGAAAGATCATCTTTGCTATGGAAATTTTATTCAAACCAGTTCTCCTCCATCAAAAAAAGGTGGCAGACGTGTTTCAAGGCATCAATTTGTTTATAAAATAATAGAATAACAACAAGATGGCTCATTTCCATTTCAAAACTATCCTTTTTTTCCTTTGTTTTATGGAAGTAATAGAAGCTCCTGCAGATTCTAAATGGCTTATTGGGATTCGTCAGCAAATAAAGACCGATTCTTAGACTTCCGAAACCAGAATAATGATCGACGGCAGTACTGATCATCACGAGGATTCAAGTTTCAGCACAATTGTACAAGTAATTACTAGCAATGTATCAAGCAGAATTATTAACTTTTTGCAAGTTTCGCCCAAAAGTATCAGGCCTACAGGAGAAAGCCAACGTTTACATGAAAGAGTAACATTCGTTGCAATCCTAGACGACATAACAATTCACAAAAACATAATAGAATTTTTAAAGAACGGATTTGGGGCGCAGAGCTATCCAAGGCTCTTGATAATTAATTTAGTAGATATAGAAAGGGCTAGCCACGAAGAATTACTTCGCTACGCGTGGTCCAAAAAATTTTTGGACTTTACAGTTCTCGATATTGTCAAGGAAAAGGATACAGACCGAAATCTCTCTGGGGTTCCCCGAATAATGGTAAAACAAGGTACTGCAGTGATGCATTATTTCAATCCTTTTACTCAGATTTACACCAGGAAGAATTTTTCGACCAGATCGTCAATTTTGTTGTTGAAATTACACGACTTGAATGGCATCGAAATGAAAACAGCTTCATTAGATATTCAACCCATGGGTCGGGTAGAATACAACCTTTCTGGATATCCGCTTAAGGTTTCAGGACCAGACACAGTAATTCTCAAAATTCTGTCTGGGAAAATGAATTTCAAAGTTGTAGAAATTGCTTCCAAAGAAGAATTGTTCGGCGACTACAATTGCAACAAAAATAAGACAACTGGCTTTACAAGAAAGGTTGTGAACGGGGAAATTAATCTAATTACAAATAATATAATATTTGGCATACGATGTGCAGAACATTCTTTCACATTTATTTTTAGATCAGAAATTATACGTTTCTCGGCAGTGGTACCAATTTATTCAAAAAAGGTTCAGTATTTGTCCATCACAGACACATCATTACATACAGGGATGCTAACTTGTTTCTTAGTAACTTTGATCTGGCTGATTTTGCGCGTCTTGAAATTTGACAAAAGATTTTGGGTTTCCCTACACATGTTACAAGCTTTGCTGGGACATCCAGTTCCCAGAGATGTAGTAAGGCATTCGGACCGAATCGCATTGACCTTTATCCTGATTGGATTTTGGATCTTCTCATCCACTTTTTACATGATCTTGATGGACAGCAAAATAATAACAACGACAGAAGACACGGTTAACAGTTTGTCGGATTTGCTCACTGCAAACCTCATACCATTTATGGGAACGAACATTCTAAAATCAAGGTTGCCATCAGAAAACGGTGAAATCCTCCAGGCTTTGTTAAATAAATCTAAGATTGTTCCAACCGATCAAGACTGTCTTAAGTTATTGCTGAAGTCAAGGAATATTTCATGCTTCCTGGATGAAAGATTAGCAAGACTGTTTGTTGTACAGAATGTAGACGAAAATGGCAAGCCAGTTTTCAAGATCCTAAAAGAAAGATTGTTGGAGAATATGAACGGGATGCTATGCGAAACAAATTCGCCTTATATCCGTGAATTTGACAACAAATTAAAAGAGATTGACCAATCGGGGGTTATGCAGAGGTGGAATCAGGAGCTGCTACCAGATTTTATGAGAAAGTTTACCCTTTCCAGGCTCTGGCATTTCAGTTTTTATATTTCTTGGTGAATTACTGATGAACTGCGTCGTGAATCTGATTCATCATAAGATATCACTTCACTAATGCCAGACGTCCAGAATACGAAAAGGGGGTAAGTAATGTTTTTGTTCTTTTAATTTAATAACCGTGAACATACATTGCATATTTTTGCCTCCCTCCACTCTTTGGCAAACGATTAAAATTAGGAGAATTCATAGCAGTTCCTTTTAGAACAAACAAGCGTTTTTGGCATTATTTATTTTTTTTCGAAATGTTCGTTAAGAAACTTATAATTTTTTCCCCTTAAAACACTGCTTTCATCAAAATGGAAAACTTTTCGTTTTGAATAAATAGGTGTTTAAGAAGCAGGCGCCTTCAACGCAGCGTGCGATGTTTCGCTGCTGATGCGTCTAGTGGGTGATGATGTGAGAATTTTGCATTCAATACACTCAATAGAAAATGTTTTTAAATTCTAATCTTCTGCAGTTAGCCTATAAAACTACATTTTCAGCGCTCACCTCCTCGCCCCTTACAAAAGTATCACGTGAACGTTTCTTTACAGCTTGCTTCCTCGTCCTTTCGGAAAAACGTCATAATTCACAGTTCAAGAATACTTTTTCAATGTTGGTGTTATTCCATCATCATCAAAAGTAATACGGCATGATACTTTAAAGTTCCTGGCACAGCCTTGGCATTGACAAAACGAGTTCGCAACATTTCCACAATTTTAGTGCAATTGTCTTTTGTCCTAAAAAACAACTGTTTCTGTCAACAATTCTTTTGCTCATTGATACAAAGCTTACACTGTTTGGATTCGATCTTTCGGTGATTTTTCTAAACCAGCTCGTGCCGCTTAGCGCTTTCGGATTCCACCAACTTCATCGCATGGTACTTTTCCATGATTAGCAGTTTAAATATAACATTTTGCGAAAACGCCGAGGTCAGTTTTGTGATGAAGCAAATTTGAGAAGTTGGTCTTATTGAGACGGGCCGTTCTATTTTCATAATTAAAATCAAAGCATAAAGGTACGGGCGAATATTGATATTAATATGACTCTGAGTCAAAAGTGGACAACCAGGTAGAACTAAGGAATTACTCATGAAATCATTCGAACATAAGATCGATTGCGTGTGCCATTAGTCACTTAATGAAGATAGCGTGAGACCAATTCATTTTATATATTGATCCCGTCATCGGCATCATGTCTTATGATTCCCAGATCTTCATCGAGGACTGATATGCTTGGTTGCTGTTCCACTAAGGGAAAACTGTCATTGAAGACAGTTACTACTTGTGAGTTGGCGTCAAACTAATTTCATTTAACGAAAGCTACTCTTCTGTGATTCTCCTTTTTGCTTTTCAGAAATTATCCTGATTCATTTTGGAATTTGGATAATTAACGTGAGTTTACTGGGATTTCCAAAAAATTAAAAAATGGAATTTTCGTAATGTTTGTAACGACACTACACTCCATCTAACGATAAAGAAGGTCCGGGAAGCTGGAACTAAACACACTGCTAGCTTCAGCTGAAGCCACAACTCCCGTATGCGAAACTCGGAAACTATTAGTGGTATTAAATTCTCCTTCTCGCAGGAATTCAGTGCTAATTAAGTGCTTTGGATTTTTGCTATTAAGAAAATCCGGGTTTGTTTTTTAATAAAAAAATTGTAGTAACGCTGCTTCGTGTGACTCTGGTATGCCAAACTCGAAAATTATTAGTCGTATAAAATTCTCCTTTGCATAGTAATTTAGTGCTATTGAAGTGCTAATATATTTTGCATAAACTAAATTTTGTGCCCGGTAATTTTTATCAAAAACATGTAGTAATGGTGGATTCAGGTGACTGGTATTTGCAAGTCGGAATTTATAAGTGTTATCAAATTCTCCTTTGGATAGGAATTTAGTGCTATTTAAGTGCTAAAATATTTTGAAAAGACTAAATTTTGTGCCCGGTAATTTTGGTCAGAAACATGTAGTTATGGTGGATTCAAGTGACTGGTATTTAAAACTCGTAATTTATTAGTGGTATCAAATTCTCCTTTGGATAGGAATGCAGTTTTAATTAAGTGCCAATATTTTCTCCGAAAACTAAATTTTGTACCTGAATCCACCATTGCTACATGTTTTTGTTCCAAATTACGGGGCACAAAATTTAGTGTTTTCAGAATATATTAGCACTTAAATAGCACTAAATTCCTATCCGAAAGAAAATTTGATAGCACTAATAATTTTCGATTTTCACATACCAGTCACCTGAATCCACCATTGCTACATGTTTTTGTTCAAAATTACCGGGCACAACATTTCGTTTTTGGAAAATATATTAGCACTTAAAGAGAACTAAATTCATATCCAAAGGAGAATTTAATTCATCTGAACCTAGCATTACTACATGTTTTTGACCAAAATCACCGGGCACAAATTTTTTTTCTGCGGCATAAATTACCACTTAATAAGCACTAAATTACGACATAGTGCCCATATCGATATGGCAATGTTGTAGTTCCAGGTTCCGGGACCTTGATAAAGACTTTGCTTTGCATGATGACACTTTACATTTTGTGTCAACAAAGTATAGCGAAACTCGGCACGATCTTGCACCTTATTTAAACCTGAGGACATTGTTGTGTGGGGTGAATTGACAGTCCGTGATTTTTGTTGTTTTACTTATAATGCTTAAAAATTTCAGTAAGAATTTTTATGGTAAGATTAAGTGCAAATAAATATCATTCAGATTAGTTTAAAACTCAACAAAACTTAAAAAACAAAAATTAATACCATTTTTGGTGTATGTTATATCCATAATTAAAATCAGGCATGTGCAGTAGTGATTAATTTAAGAATATTGATAAACACAAAGTCGATCTCCGGTGAAGGAAAGATTACACTATTTTTATAGAGTTTTTTCGCACCGTCAGAAACACAAATAATTTCTTGCATTTTTATGGAAACAAACTCAGTTTTAAAATAATTGATGACGATCCTATAATGCTCATTAACGTTTGGATTTAGTAACGCCAAAATTCAATACTTATCTACGAGATTTTCACTTTCTTACCCTAACATACAGAATAGCCAAATTCTTCTGATATTTTTTGATGATCCCAAGATGGCAGTGCATGGGTTAGGAGTAACGCCTTCTTCGAATTGTTACTCGAATTCATAAGCTTATTTTTTATTTATTGAAGAAACTTCAACTTCAACTTTGATTACTTAGAAATTTGCGGTCAAGAAAAAGTAGTTCCTCTGAAATGATCATCATCCGAAACATTTCGATTATTTAATTGCTTTTCTGAGAGCAACAGAAATTCTTTTCAGCAAGCACAACATAATTTTGCATTCAGTGAAATGTTAGCAGGAAATTTCTTCAGTTGATTGTTAGACATAATTCTTAAATCATAATATTTTCCATGAGTAAGCTTTTGAAACGTGTTACAACACCGATGAAAACAGACACTGTTCGATTCCGTGATAAATGTCGTCTTCTGTCAAAAGGATGCTTTTTGAAACAAATCGAATTTTCCCTTAAATTTAAGGTTAAGAGGATGTGCATTTGTATAAAAAAATCTTTTTTCTCCCTAGCGAATGTTTAGGATAGGAATTCATTGCGTGCCAATCAGAACTATTCTGAATCATTCCGACATCTGTATCCGAGCCAAGACAAATCAATCCAAACCAATCCGAAAAGGTTTTCAATCTCGTTTATTGAAAAAAGGTTGAAAATTAATTTGACTCAATCTTATTGAATCCGAGAGTTCTATCCGAAAGCATTTAAACGAATTCGAAGTAAATTTTCAATAGAAATAAATCAGAATAAAGCCGGACCCGAATAGATCTAAATGGAATATTCAATCTGAATTCATTCCAATCAATCTAAACCCTGATTCATTCCGATTGAAAATAAATCCACTGGATCTGATACAGATATCGGAATAATTCTGAATATTTATAATTAGTTCGGAATGAACTTCTATCTGAAACTTTAGCCAGAGCAGCATACAAAATCCTTTAGGGACAAACTTCATTCGGTCTAACAACAAAATAATTCTAGTTTTGTAAAATATATTTTACGTGTTTCAAAACAAAAGAAGCGAGATGACGAGGCGTTTGCTTCAAGAAAACTTTCTCTGTTAGTAGTATTAAGTGATGATGGAAAAGGAGCTGTGCATTTTAAGCTTCTATATTATTATTTTGAAATTAAATATAAGCAGTTAACATATTTTATTTAAGTAAACCAGAAGCGATTCGATTGTTAAATACTTGTGATTATTTAAGCGACACAAAATACATTCTTGCTCGCGGAAGCAGCGGAACGGCGCGATATGTTTTGAGTATCCGCTTTTCTTCGTTTTAAGACTATTTAAAAAAAACAACAATGATGTCGGAATTTTTCAAATATCGATTTTAATCTTTAATTTAGATAGCTCTAGGCTCCATTTTTTTTACTGGTAAAAAGTTAAATCTCATTCTCTAAAATTGCCATTAAGCAGACCGTTGCTCTAGGGTCTTCAAATTTACACCATGACTTTAGAATCGATAGTAAAATAACATATGTGAATTTGAATATGATCCGAATACATTCGATTTTTAGGTGGTTTCGCGTCATAAATAATTTGATTCTTTGTGAAAATATTGCTGGAATTAGGTACTAGGTTAAGAGAAATGACTTATCAGAACAAAAAAACTGAAGAATAGGACATTTGTAGAGAATTCGTGTTCTTTTTCAGCATGTGGCATTCACTGAGACAAGAAGGAGTTGGTAAAATATAATTTTGTATCTTATGAATATTTCTATCATATATTTTAATAATGACCGAGTCTTGACGTTCCGGACAGTTCGTAGATCACATACGTTAATTATACAGTTGAGTCTAAATGTACGGGCCTAGAAAGAGGAGGGGGCGCTGAAAAAGGGAAGAAGGCGTGACTTCTGCCAGGACGTATACACAAGCAAAGCTCACTTTCCTTTTCCAGATCCCCCTTACCACTGACATTTCCGTACGCTTAGGCTCGATCGCGTTATAATTGTGCATAAACGTACGGCCTGTCCGCACGTATAGACACTACCCTTAATAATAATTATTATATGACATAAATATATATGGTTTACATTTGCTTTGAGTTTTCAGCCCGAGCAGAGCAAAAAAGTAGAAAACCTTTCTCGAGTGCATCCGAGTGCACCAACAGTCGAGCCTATTCAGAGCGCTATACGCCAAGGACCAAAGAAGATAAAAAGTGCAACCGTAACTCATTGATTGTTTCTACCTATCTTTTACTGGATTTAAAGTTTTACCTATAAAAAGAAAACTTTTCCGTTCTTTCTGAAAAATAAAATTCGAACATTTGATTTTATGGAGTAAAAAGTCTTCTGATGACAAAAATTATTTGGCCCATATACCCGTCAAGGTAGGAATCCAATCAGGGATCCAGCCGTGTTACAGCCGGAGGGCTCCGGTTTAAACCGGGCGCTGGTCGGAGAAACTGACCGGGATTCGGCTAAAAACGTCTCGGACAACTGTTCGGATTCCGACTTCAATGCCCACTGTGATCCGATCCTGTTTTGTCTCTGAAGGCTCATCGTCAAAAATACAGTGAGCATTAAAATTTAAATCAAGTAAACCAATTCTGACGAAAAAACTGGAAAAAACTGGATCTCGATTTTATTTGTGAACTTCGAACAGACGACGCGTCGTGAGTGCAAGGTGCGTCCTCGTTCGAGGGGCGAAACTGAAAATCACTGAGTGTCGATGCAGACGCCAGACATAGAAGGCGGTATACCTGGCGATAAATTTGAAAGCGTGCAGACTAAAAATTATCTAAAAATAAAGAAATTTATAAAAATTGTCCCAGACGATTGACAAAAGCAATTATTGTACCAATATATAAAAGAAACGAAGATAAAAGCAACTGCAATAACTAAACGGGCATCAGCTTATAAGTACCCGAATTCAAATATACTCAAAAATACTTATACGTAGGGTAATGAAAATAAGAGAAGAAAAAGATTTTGGAAGTCTGAAGTGGGTTTATGCCAGGAGGATCATGTACGGATCAAATATTTACCTTAAGGTATATCACAGAAAAAAGTTTGAGAGTAGGAAAAACAAGTCTGCATTCATTGACCTACAAAAACCATTTGCCAAGGTGGACAGAGATACAATTTAGGAAGTCCTGAAAGAGTACAGAGTCAAATGAGGGGATCTACAAGCAATAAAAGCAATATACGCTGGTAGCAAAGCGAGATCTGGTAGCAAAAAACAAAAGCAACTACGAGTACAAAGCGAGTGTCAATGTAAAACTAAGTGGTTAGTTCGATATTATGCAAGGTCTTAGATAAGGTTGCTGAATACAAGCATTGGTGGCACGAGCTTCACGTTTAACGTAAATAAAACAAAATTGATGGTGTTTGAAGGAAAGAGTGGGGCAAAATATGCATAATTTTAGTAAATGATGAAAGAATTGAACAAGTTAATATGTTCGTATATCTTTGTAGCTTATTCACTGTGGACGGAAAGATAGATGAGTAGTCAGATAGTCGTAGGAACGAGGGTAAGAGGGTTATCGGAAGAGCAGAGCCCATTATCAAAAGTAAAAATATATAAAAATAATGCTAAAGTTGCAATACATAATTCTATATTTGTACCAAGTAGATCTTCTGAGATAAATAATTTTCCTTTCTCATATGTTTTTTTTCTCCTAAAGTTTTTCTGAAAAATTGAATCTTTTATTTTTTAAATGTATTTTGTTTGTTTTTTTCAAGCGGATTGACTTTTATGAAGAGTCTCGTCGTCCCGAAATTCGGCACAACTATTCCATCTCCTTTTCCAACTCCTCCAATTTTTCGGGGAGAATAGACGCAAGCTTTGGATTAATAAAACCAGAAAAGATCGTCAAAATTTGTTCTTCTGAAATGACCTAGACACAAAGGTGCAAACACTACCATCGCATTTCTTGATTCTGGATCTGGAATATCTCTCAAATATCTTATGATGGAAACAAAAATCTTTCCCGGGGCCATTTTTTCAAAATCCGACCAATATTTGAAAAAATAGAAATTTTAAGTTCTCTGTTTAAAGATGTGATATATAAAAAAACTTTCTTCCTTTATTATCATAAAACAATAACATTTCAGGATTAAAAAACAATCTTCAAAAAATCATGTTATAATATTCTTTATATTTTTCACTTATAATGCAATTTTGAAAAAAATTTGACTCCTAACAATTGAAAAAATCTGCCCGCTGCGCGGGCACATTCTCATAGCGCGCTAGGCGCTCGGCTCGCTTTGCTCGCAAATTTGAACGCACCTAGGGCGCGCGGATATTGAATCTCGCGCTTCGCGCTCGGATATTTATTCTTTGTATGTGGAATGCTTGAATGAAACTTTAGCAAAAATATCTCTTTCAGATCACAGTATTTATACACGTCTTCGTATTCTGAATTTTCTACTTAATCAAGTATAGGTAAAGATTAAGT
>JAWWLR010000149.1:4408697-4421454 GCA_035041075.1 Acraspis erinacei | reverse complement strand
AAAATCAAAATTTCGTGTCTGCCCCCCGAAATTCAAATTTCTCAAATTTTCTTTTTGCATACGTTTGTACGTCGTTTTTACTGTTTGTACATTTCATATTTTCATTTGTACCCTCTTGGTAAAGAAACGAAGACGTTACTTTTTGAAAGCCCTACATTGGAATAAAGTGAAGTGGGTAAAAATCACTATAGAATGAAAAATAGAGTGCATAAAACACGGGAAAGATACTTTACTAAATTAAACATTATTTCCAGAAGCTGACCTTAAGAAAAAATATACACAGATTATATTAGCAAACACTCTAAGTTATGGATTTTTTATAATTAGGGGATGTTTTAGGATTAAAATTACTTAGTTTTAAAGACAAAGTGATACTTAAGAATAGAAGCAGGTCATCTAATATTATTTGATAACTTCAAAGACAAATTATGCAAACAAATTTCCAGTTTTCAAGTACAGATATTCAAAATAAACAGGGAATATTTTTTCTTTTAATGCTTCTTAAATGAACTTTTTAGCAAACAAGTTGCTGACTTTCAGCTCTTCTTTCGCCTTTTGCCGACGCAGAAGAACTATTTGAAAAATTTCTTTAACAACAGTTTGTATTAATACAAATTCGTACAAATTACTGGGTTTAAAGCAATAAGTATAGAATGAAAAGAAAGAACGCTGATCATTAACCTGTCTGACGATCGACCTGTCCTCGAGCAAACGTGTGGGCGTTGCGAGGAGCTGCCATTTTAAGCAGAAAGAAAGATCCAAATTAGAGTTTAGAACTTATTTTGCAATCTTTTTGCATACATAAAGCGTTTCTTTACAAGGACCAGTTTGCGCTTGTACGCAATTTTTCTTGATACAAAGCCAGTTCTTTGTATTTTTTGTCATTATAACCAAAGATATTCTTGACTATTCCTACAATAAATATTCTTTTATGTTTTATGGTCTAGAAAAATTATATAGATTATCATTTTCAGCAGAAGAATAAGTTGAAAATAAAGTGTACAACTTATCTTTTAAACTTTTTTCACACATTGTAAATGCGTAAAGATTTTATTCAGCAGGACCACATTGCGGATGCACAAAAATTTGCTGGATATAAAGCACTGTGAGCCTAGCCAAAGAAATACATTTTAATTTGAACCTATTTTCCAGACGTATTCACTAAGTTCTCACAAAGTATTTTTGGCAGTTCCTGTAATAAAGATTCTTTTATGTTGTACGGTAGAGAAACAATATATAATTTATAAATTATGAATTATACATATAATATATTCTAACATTCTACAACAAATTAACTTTTTTCCATCTTTATATCCATACTCAGAAAAAAATTTCTTTCATTAAAGAAACATTTCCTTTAAAACAGTTCTTTTCATTTAACCAAAAATTGCTTTGTAATTAAGAAAATAATCTAAATTTTAAAAATGTCTATTATAAAAAAAGAACAACTATTTATTTGGACCAAAACTTTTTGGAATAAAAGAACTATTTCTTCGACTTTTAGAGCAAATTGATATTTTTCTTTGATTCAATGAAATTTCCTTTGAATCAAGGAATCTTTTTCTGCGTGTACAATGACGATCTTACCTGTGCAAAAGCACATCCTGGATTAGGGTTCTATCGAAAACTTCCGAGATGTTACGCATAGCTGTTCCTAAAGACGGTTTTGATTTTATTTCTAATTTTTTTGTATGAAAAGAAAATTGTCAGAGTTACAGCAATTTAAAGCCTTAAAAAACAAAAGAAAATAAAATGTTTTGGCCAAACAGCGCACGATGCGAAAAAAAGTAAAGAAACGAAGACGTTACTTTTTGAAAGCCCTACAAAAATATCATGACAACTTTTGGAATTTTCCTGAAAAATTGAAAATTCAAGTTTTGAACCCACAAACCATAATTCGAAATTTTTAAAATTCATTTTGCACCAAAACTATACAAGTTGCAATAAAAATATGTGAGGAAGCGATGTTATTTGTATGAGTGCTATTATAATTAATAATATATAGTATACAGAAAGGTTCCATATCATATCATAGTCGAGTAATATTATGGGTCCTAAGTTCTCCTTTTCGTAATTGTTCTTTTTTGTTTAAATAAATGTAGCAAAACGTACTTTTGTTTTCATCCTACAAAATGATTCTTTTCAATTTATTACTGTTTTGTAAATCTTTTTAATAATCTAATAGAATCAAAGAAAACACACACTACAACATTTGTTCAACTAATTCATCTAAAACGAAGATACCTCAAGGAAAAGGTGAATTTAGGATCTATAATATTATTATATTTTTATAAAGAAATAGATTTTAAAATATTCAGAAAAATCTTTGTCTTATGACACTTTATCAGCGAACAATAACGTTTTATTTCACAAGAAAATGTATTTATGTCTTTTTCACAAAATAGACTGTCAATAACTTAGGAAGAGCCTTATTTTGCAGTAGACCTTTTGAGCGATAGCACTTCTTATTTCAATAAATTTTATAAACAAATATATATTTTCGAGTATTTTCAACCGGCAAATTTCGTATATTGAGCGATTCACATTTAAAGAAGCGCAAACACTACTACTAAAGCCACCATAGACAGTGAGCTTTTAATTGCTGAAAAAAACAGTGGTTAACTCTTCAAAAATCACGAAATGTCACATTTTATCATTATATTGTACATAAAAAGAACAATTGCAATTAATTGATATTCTTTTATTAATCAATTGACACAGGTTTCCTGATCAAATTAGCAATTTTCGGGGAATCAGTAATTTTTGACGTCAGCTGGTACGGACTCGTGAAAAGTTTGCTTTGTGATTCGCATGCTATTCGACATTATAGGCAAACCACGTTTTCACTCAACTCAGTGTATACTTCGGTGATAAATCCTCTCAGTCTACGTCTGTAAAATAATTAATAAATCGAATTTTTAACCAAACGCTTGAATTTTCGACAAAACAAGATTGCTTTTAACAAAACAGTAAATATTTCAACCAAATATTTGATCATACAGACAAATTGTTGAATTTTGAACCTACAAAGATGAATTTGTAACAAAATAGGCGAATTTTAAAAAAAAGGAAAAAAAGATAAAACTGCAAACAAAACAGATAAAATTTCGATCAAATAATTGAACTTTTATATTCGGATTTAGATAGGATATTTATAATTGTGTGTTCACTGTGCTTCCTCCATTATAATTAATTAGGAAATTAATTTACTAATATCCGGAGAAGAGGAATTTAAAATAACTGAATGCAAGTAGGTCAATCTTGTGAGTTTTGCTCTTCGTAAACTAATGACTTCACAGTAAAAAATTTTGCTTTTAATCAAGATCATATTTTTTCATTCGACGTAGGATCTCTTGCTATTTTATTTGACCAAAAAGTAAATTTTAAAAGATCAATTTGAAAAAATGACAAAATGGCGACTGTCTTTCTCTTGTACCATGTTCCCAGTGTTTCTCTGAAGTATTTATGTTAATTTGAGTTTAAAAAATGAATTTTAGAAATGAAATTTTTGCGTGGAACTTGCATGATTACCACTCCAGTCAAATTTTGTTGAGCAATTTCTCGGGAAGTATTATACCTTTTACTTTTTTCTATAGATCTATATAGCTCTATAAACTCTCCAAAATGATCACCATCAGCTTGCTTGTTAAAAGTTGTTAGGGGAATGACCTTGACCTTTGTGAAAAATAGCTCACTTAAGAAGACACAGGCCTGTTCCGTTACTTTTGTAACACCCTGCATATTAGGTCTCTAGAAAAAAATTTTTGTTCAATAATTTCACGCATTGTTTTATTTATTTCAGTTTCTTGTAACATATACTAGTCGGCTAGCGCTAGCTATTTAGTGTCAGGTACATTTTTTAATCAAGGAACATTAATTTAAACATATTTAAAAATAAATCTTCACTTAGAAGTTTTTCTGTTATTGTCTCAGAAAGGCGATATCTCGTGATGTATTAAGTTCTCGATGTACTTAATAAGGAATTCTCCAATAAATACAAAAATTGAAACTCCATATCCTGCAGCAAGGACCATAACGAGGGGCATAATCAGCCCATTCTCCGTAGTAGACACTTCTTCATTGGTAGATCTGGAACTTCGCATCAAAGCTGGAAGGTGCTCTTGATTCCACTTTTGCATAACCCCCGATTGGTCAATCCCTTTCAATCTTCGATCAAATTCACGGAGATAAGGCGAATTGGCTTCGTACATCATGATTTTCAAATTCTCCATCAAGCTTTCTCCAAGGATCTTAAAAACTGGCCTTTGATTTTCATCTAGATTCTCTAGGACAAATGTTCGTGCCAACCCTTCATCTATGAAGCAGGAAAAATTTCTGGATTTCAGTAATAACTGTATACAGTCTTGTTCGCTGGGAATGATCATGGCTTTATTTAGCAAAGCCGACATGATTTCAGAGCTTTCAAATGACAATAGAGCGTTAAGGAAATTCATCTCCATAAATGGTTTGAGGCCTGAAGTGAGCAAATCCGCAAAATTGTTAACCGTATCTTCTGTCTTTGTTACTATTTTGACGTCCATCAATATCGTGTACAAATTGGTTGAAAAAACTGAAAATCCGACAAGCACAAAAGACAATGCAATTCGATCTGAATGTCTCGTCACATCTCTGGGAACTGGTTGTCCGAGCAAAGTTGCTATTATGTTCGTCGGAGACCAAAATTTGTTATCAAATTTAAAAAAGCGTAAGATCAAGAAGATCAAAGTTAATAAGTAACAAGTGAGAATTCCCGTACTGAAAGATGTTTTTATGATTGATACATACTGAAGCTTCTTTGAAATAATTGGTACTACTGCGGTGGAACGAATCATACCTGGTCTAACAATATATGTAACGGAATGCTCTGCACATCGAATACCAAATCGTATATTATTTGTCACAAAGTTAATTTCCCCGTTCAGAACCTTTTTTAAGAAGCCAGTTGTTTTGCTTTTGTTGCAATGGTAGACACTAGACGAATCTTTTTTGGGTGCCACTTCTAAAACTTTGAAATTCATTCTCTCAGATAGGATTTTCATAATAACTAGGTCTGGTCCAGAAACTCTAAGAGGATATCCAGAAAGATTGTATTCGACACGAAGCATGGGTGGCAAATTTACTGAACCTGCTTTTATTTCGGTTCCATTCAAATCTTGTAATTTTGGTGGAAAAATTGGCACGCCGGTCGAAAATTTCTTTCTCGTGTAGATCTGGGTAAAGGGATTAAAGTGATGAATGACTGCTGCACTATTTTTTGTTGTAAGTTGAAGATACCGAAAGGAATTTTCACCTAAGTAATTTTTCTTGACAATATCGAGAACACTAAAATCCAAAAACTTTTTGGACCAAGCATAGCGAAGTAATTCTTCGTGGCTACCATTTTCTTTGTCTTGTAAGATCATAACAAGCCTTGGATGGCTCTGTGCCACTGATACGTTCATCAAAAATTCTATTATGACCTTAGGAATTGTACTCTCATCTAGGATTGCAACATATGTTGCTCTTTCATGAAAACTTTGACTTTCTCCTGTAGGTCTGAGACTCTTTGGCGACACTTGCAAAAAGTTAATTATTCTGGTTGGCACATTGTCAGTGTTTGCTCGTACAATTTTGGTTAACCTTGAGTCTTTTTGATGATATGCACTACCATCGATCAATATTACTGTTTCGGAAGTCCAAGTTTCTGCTTTAATTTCCTGAAGAAATCCATCAAGCCACCCGAAGTCTTTGGAAGCTTCTTGCAGTTTTATACAAAAAATCAAGAAAAGGATACTCTTGAACTGCAAAAGAGCCATGATGCAGTTTTTTAAAATTTTCACTAAAACAACGAATTATTGACTCAACTGGTGTTCTTCCTTTTTATGTCAGAGAAGAATTGTTTTGAAAAAAATTGCTTAGCAACGATGACCAGTACATATTTTTACGCGCACTGATTGGAATAAATTGAAGTGGGTAAAAATGATCGTTGCATGAAAAGTAGTGTGCATAAAATATGCATACAATATTTCAACAAGCTGGCCTCAAGGAATGATATACAGCGGTTGTATTAATAAACACTCTAAATTATGGATTGTTTATAAGTATAGGATGTTTTTGCATTAAAGTTACTTACTTTTATCGACAAAGTAATATTTAAGAATAAAAATATGTCTTATAATATTAGCTGTTATCTTCAGAAACAAATTATTTAAACAAATTGCCATTCTAAATATTTAAATTTAGCAAAAAATAATTAAATTTTGTTTAATTATCCTGATTTTATTTTTCCAGTGATATATAGATTTTATTAAAGAAAATTGGTCATCTATTATTATTTGTTCATTTTGAATAAAAATTGTATTAGCAATTTTCAAGTATGGAGATTCAAAATCAACAAGAAATATTTGTTCTTTTAATTCTTCTTAAATAAACTTGGCAGCCAGTGTTAGCAGTGACATGTTGCTATGCCTGTAAATGGCTGCAGTGATCATTGTTTATTTAATCTTTTTCTGCATTTATCTTACAATATGAAATAATATACTTAAAATACTAAACTTTACAGTCAATATAATTTATTAACAACTAAGAGAATTATTTTTTAAACTTAAATGTCCACACTGAAAACTTGTTTACATCATTTTTTTTAAACAACAAATAATATCCTAAATGAATGTAATGATCTCTTCATAAGAGGAAGTTAAAGTAATTGAATACAAGTAGGTCAATCTTGTTAGTTTTTGCTTTTAATCAAGATTTTCTTTTTTTATTGGACATAGGATCTCTTGCTCTTTGATTCGATGAAAAAATAAATTTGAAAAAATTACAAAAAGGCGATTTTTTTATCTTATACCATATTTCCAGTGTTTCACTGATGTATTTATGGTAATTTGAGTGTAAAAAAATCAATGTTAGAAATGAAAGTTTTGTGAGGCACTTACATGATTACCACTCCAGTCAAATTTTTTCAGCATTTTCTCGAAAAGTATTAAGCTTTCTACTTTATTCTATATATGGGTCATTCCATTTTAAATTTAAACCCAAATTTTTTATTTCACTGAAAGTTTTTTCCTCGTTCTATAGACGAAAAAAAAGGACACATATTTTTTTCTCAATATGACATTGATCATTTTCGAGATATTGATTTTTCAATTTTTCGATGCCAAAAAAACAGGTTTTCTTATCATTCTTCGCAAATCGAGTATTTTTCTAATAAGAGCTTCAAATTGTTTATAACGAGTCTATGCCTGTCAAATGCTTTGTCTCGCATTTTTCTGCAGTCCATTTTTGATAATTTATTCATGAAATCTTATTTGACTGCTATTTAACATTCATATAGTAAAATGTCGGTAAATAAGTTTCGTACTCGCTGTTCGAATCCGTTTCGTGAAAATTCACACTTGGCAAAAGCCAACAAAATAAATCTTCGTCCTATATCTAAAATACTTATCGAAAAATTTGATTATCTCGAGCCCGGAGATCTTGTGTGTATTGCATGTAGAAAAAAATTAAGTAAAATGGATGTCAGTAAATTAAGTGAGTAACTTCGAATATTTTCTTTTTTCTTTGATTATTGCCCCAAATAATAATAAAATTATTAATATAAATATGCAGTTTTTAAAAATTAACCTTAATTATATTCTGAACTTTTTCCATTCCCAGTCATTAATTCATACAAATGCAATTTTTTCATTCCATTTTAATTGATATTTTCTCTTAAATTCACAGAATCAGCCGCGGAAAATAAAAGAAAATTTTATATCGATGATCCACAAAATAGCGACGAAGAAATTGTAGATCATCTGAATAGTAATACTGATGATTTATACTCGCCGTCAAGCTCTGATTCAGAAGTCAATTTATTTGAAAAAAGCAGTTTTTTAGTTTAACATCTGGTAAATTACTTTGACAGTTAATTGATCATTTCATTATCTACATTCGTATAGGATGAGCTTAATGTGAGTTCTCGTACAATTTCTGAACTCAAAGCAAAATTTCATGATCTGAACACTAACAAGCAGGAGTAGATTCAAATTCTAACACTTCTTCCACCCAACTTAAGCGTTAATAAGACTGCAAAATAGATAAATACTTCAAATTATTTTATACAAAAAGCTAGGGAATTCCATGCGGAATCCGGAATCATGCCCTACCCCCCACCTACCCCACCCACCCCCAATTATTAATTGCTCTAGAGTATCTTGTCTTGACTCGTCTGGTATATTTTAGGAAATGTGATTTCGCCTGAGGATGTTCAAAAAGTAAAAACAATTATGAATACGCAGATGTAATTGCTGAAATGACTGGGCAAGGAGACACTAAGTCTTCCAAAATTCATGGAACAAAGAAGACGCTTCGAAAACGTCTCATAAGTGGAAATTTAAAAGAAATTTACCAAAAATTTAAAAACGAGCTTGGCTCGCGCGCCACACAGCTCGCACGCGATAGAAATAAATCATATTTAATAAATTATTCAACTGCCTAATTTTAATTTTAGGAAAATATTCCACATACTATAATAACAAATTACAGAAAATTTTATTCAAATTTGAAAGGGCTTTTTCGAAATATTTCAAATTGTTTAAGAAATTGTTTCGTAACAATTACTCAACCAATGAATTTTTGATGGTTCAAATGTGACTTTGAAGTGGACCGCATTGCACATTTCGTCCTAAAATTTGAAGCTCTTGTTCGAAAAATGCTCGATTTGCGAAGAATTATAAGAAAACCTGCTTTTTTGTGATCGAAAAATTGAAAAATCGATATCTCGAAAATGATCAATATCATATTGAGAAAAAAATACGTGTACTTTTTTTCGTCTACAGAACGAAGAAAAAAAGTTTCAGTGAAATCTGAAATCTCATCCTATCCTTTATCTATTCTCGTCAATATTTTGCTATCTCACGCTCAATATAAATTCCCATCTATCGTTTTCAGTCTTCTCTTTTTGATCTCGTCGTGTTCTTCATTCATCCACGTTAATATTTTTTATCTTGCAATTAATCTAAATTTGTATCCATATTTCTCAATCTCCTCTTTTCTATCTCATACTATCTTACATCTATTAACGCTTATCTTTTTCTATTTATTTTCAGTATCAATTCACGTCTACCTTTTTTCATCCTCTATGATCTATCTCTTACTATCATCTCCTACTATTCATGTCAATCTTTTTCTATCTTTGTTAGTTTAAATTCCCTTATATCCTTTTTAATTTTCTCTTCTGTATTTCATACTACATACATCTATCAACATAAATCCTTTTTTATTTCTTGTTAAATCTAAATTTACGGGACGTTGCCTCTCTGGTACGTGTTCAAATTAATTTATGTTTTGTAATACATTCCGTAAAATTTGTATGGATATCTTATTTTTATGGTATAGTAAATGATAAGAGTACGCAATATCGGAATATAGAAAAATAGATAGATACAGATTTAAAATTGTATTATAGAGGCTAAATAAAGTAAAAAAAGAATATAAGGGTTTTTGGTTACGGAATTTAGAGAAAGAGATTTGAAAAGATTGAAATTCGAAAGAGATAGATAGACTAAGGGATAGAAAATGATAATATTCCTCGTTCACGAAAGGTGAAGAAAGAGATAGAAACTTATCGAAGTTGTGGATATGAAAAGATAGCGTTTTGGGGATGCAAAGTGACATATTAAGAGATAGAAGAAGAGATAAAATAGTTATGTATTTTCCTATCCTCCAATTTCTATCTTTTTCAATATTTCCTCTTCCAGCAGGACGAAACACCCAGGTTGACGTGGATAGATAAAGGATACGGTGATATAGTAAAAAGATGATTAAAAATGATAGATTGGAATTTAGGTTAACAGAGATGTAAGATATGATGAGAAAGAAAAGAGTAAATTGAAAAACAGAACAAATTCAGATTAATTTAGAGATAAAAAAATATTGACGTGGATGGATGAAGGATATGACGATATTGAAAAGATGGTATTCAAAAAAAGACATGATGAACGACCAGAATGAGATACAGTTTCTCTATCTCTTTATATCATAAAGAATGAAAATTATTTGGAAATATAGGATCTCTATTGTTTCACTTCCAGCAGGCATGCCGCTAGGTAAGTGACGGTAAAAGTAACCAACAAGTTAAATCAGTCTTTGGGCCTAAAAGTACAGGTCCGGTAAACCGTTCTCCAATTTCGACACAGTTGTCGACTAAGAGGTATGACACTCAATTGTAAGTGTTTAGGTATATAAGGATTAATGTGTAATTGTTTTTTGTGGTTCATGGTCAGCGTCAAATTAATTTCTTTAATGATTTTTTTTAGCTTTTCGATGGATTTACCAGTTTTTAAGGACAGAAAATGATAAGAGTGCTCAAACGCTGAAGATAGATAAAGAGACAGACAAAGGTCTCACATTTCTATTGAAGAGATAAAATGAAGTTAAGTAAAAGATAAGGGTCATTGATATATAGACTAAGGGATAGAAAAAGATTGAAATTCGTAATAGACAGATAGACTCAGGGATACAAAAGATGCAAATTTACCCATTGAGAGAGATAGAATAGTTCCTGAAAATAAAAGGAAGAGACCAACTACCAAATTTGGACAACCACAATAAAATGCTTCTACTATAATTAAAAAAAGATCACCTTTCAAAAAAAACTTCCTTTATAAAAATCTTTGGGCAGAAATAAAAAGGAGGATAGAAACTGAGAAGGTGTACTTTCTTCTTTTTTTTATTTCCTTCATCTTTTTTATTTTTATTATTATAAACTCACAATAAAAGAATATATTTACCAACATTTTTGTACGCATACAACACATCATTATTGATCTTGGTTTGGGGCGTTTGTATAAGTGTTCTTATAAGAGTGTTATTGCCATCCATTAATTTATAAATTTATTTGGATGAATGAAAGAAAAGCCACTCTAACATGATCAACGACATCCATCAATGATGTCCCATAAACCCGCGACCCCTGACCCCCCACCTACTCCAACTTCCGATGTGCTAACAACTGACCTCCGCAAGAACAGTCCTATAATAACCTCCCAAACGAACATCACATTTGTCTTCCTTCACCCTAGTATTAAAAAAAGTTGTGCTAATGTGATTGGTTGTATTTGACAATGAGGTTTCATTAATTCTTACTTTTCTTTTGCTTTCTATTGTTTCCAGCGTGTTTAAGATTGGATTCTTTTATAAAGGAAAAAAATTCTTCTCTTTAAGGGGATCTCTTTTGAAATAAGAATAGGAGCATTATATGGGGACTGTCCAAATTTTCACGTTAGATTCTTGGTTTTAATTAAGGGGATTCTATACATTAATTTTATTACTGGACGTTAAATAGGATTTTGAATTTGATTTTAATCAAATTTAAATTTCATAAATCTTATAATTTTTTCTATTTGTTCCTATCTCCAAATTTCTATATTTTTAAATCGTTTTACTTCCAACTGGGTGCCACATCCAGATTGGAAACTAAATCATCGAAATGCCGATATTAGATTGTTGGCGCCAGGGAACAGAGAAAATTGACGAAACCCCTTTAAATTGTTTCTCTAAACAAATGTTCTCTGAAGTTTTACAACAAATATCGCGAGTAACAGATGTGGAAAGTGCAGTTCCAAATCGCGTGAATATCAGTACTCGTGCAGAAGTGCCTACATTGCACAGCTGTTACACAATATACCATTTTGGAATGAAGCGCAAAGTTCTTCATTCCAGCCAAATGAATGGAAATAATACTGGCACATTCACCTCTTTTATATACTTGTTCTCTCTTCAGTAAAGATGCATTTCGTAAAATTTGTATGCTTCAACAAAGTTATAATGAAATTTAAGACATCTTTAAAGTTACCTAAAATTGCAATATATGTAGACTCGTAGCGACCCTTAAATATGATTGTTTCACTTGAAATTTGTGAGAAGCATTTTTGAGGATATTAAGAACAGATTTATAAACAAAATGTTAATTTTCTTTTAATTTATAGTTTTGAAGTAACTACAAAAATGAGTAAAAATGATCAATTTCAGCCCAAAAGTAGATTAGCTCGTACACTGCAGAATTTATGGCGCCTAAATTGAACTCGTAGTGGCTTATTGTTACAAGCTTAGGACTTTCATAAGCAGACATGATCATAAGGGCCACTACTACAGGCCCAAACCTGTAGACCAGCAAATTTCCTATATTTTTTTGCACTATCTGGGGAGACAATGCATTTTTTGACAATACGCACGTTTCTATTACAAGTAACTATTCGGGGCTTTCGGACAAGGCACGTAATGAATCTTGTCAGAGTTCTTCATAGATTTTTTCTTTGACATTATCTTTGAACATTTCTGATATATTTTTATTCGAGAAATAGTACAACATTTACCTGGAAATATATTTCTTCTATTTGCATTAGTTTGCCTTCTTGGAAAATGAGGACGATAAGGCGATCTTCTTTTTTCTTGCCCCTCAGATCTCAATTCCTGTGCCTGCAATAAATTCTGTAGTTTATTTATCATCATAAGAATAAAATAGCACGATTATATATCATCGTAATGCCTTTTTTCTTAAGAATTAATATTAGGGCCTTACCGTGCCAAAAATGAGAATACTGTATTATATGTATGTATTTTAAAAAAATTATCATTATGTTTAATTATTATTACATCTCAGTTTTGTCCCACGGACAAATTTTTGTAATGCAATCAAGTAATCTGATAGAAGCAGTGTGGCTAATTTAAAAAATTTGCCCAATCTTGGTTTTTTACCACATCATTCACGGACGGGGATGCAGTCAAGTGCATG
>JAWWLR010000149.1:4327766-4339614 GCA_035041075.1 Acraspis erinacei | reverse complement strand
AGTTTTAGAAATTGCTTCCAAAGAAGAATCGTTAGGCGACTAGAGTTGCAACAAAAGTAAGACAACTGGCTTCGCAAGAAACTTTGTAAACGGAGAAATCAATCTAATCACAAATAATGTAATATTTCGCATTAGATGTGCAGAGCATCCCGCCATATATGTTATTAGAATCAGAAATGATTCGTTTATCAGCAGTGATACAAATTTTGCTTTTGGGTAACTGTGATATGGCTGCTTCTAGGCCTTTTGTAATCTGACGAGAATTTCTGGCTACCTCTAAACATTTTAGGAGCTTTGATGGTATAGCCAGTTCCCAGAGATGTGGTCAAGCATTCGTATCGAATTTCATTGTCCTTTATTCTGATTGGATTCTGGATCTTTTCATCCAGTTTTTACACGATACTGATGGACGTGAAAATAATACCAAGGACACAAAATACAGTTAATACTTTGTCGGATATACTCACCGCAAAACTGAAACCAGTTATGGAAAAAAACACTCTAATCTCTCTGTTGTCAGCAGATAATGGTGAAGTCATTCAGGCATTGCTAAATGAATTAAAGATCTTTCAAAGCGAAAAAGGCTGCATTCAATTATTATTAAAAGGATCGAACAGTGCATGTGTCATAGACGAACGATTCGAATTATAGAATTTAGACGAAAATCATAGGCTAAGTTTCAAGATCCTAAAAGAAAGTTTTTTGGAGAATCTGAACATCATGATATGCGAAGCCAATTCGCCTTATATCTGTGAATTTGGTCGAATATTGACAGACATTGACCAATCAGGCATTATGGAAAGATGGAATCAATAATGAGAATTTTCGGAATGCCCAATGAACAAGATATTACTACAGACGGTATGCTCTTCAATCGTCTTTTTGTGATGCTGCTTACAGGATATGGAGTGTCATTATCTACATTTTTTAGAGAATTACTGATGAACTACATCGAGAACCTAATTCAGCACCAGATATCGCTTTGCTAACGCAGAGTGACACTTAGATCAAGAAAACTGCGTGAGTATTATTTTTTTTTTTAATTTGCATTATTAAACTTTTACTCAGATTCTGTATACGCCTGTCACATTTCACATTTAATGTTTTCGCAAAAAATCAAAAATTCTAATGAATATGATTGAAAAAATCTGCCCGCAGCGCGGGCTCATTCTCATCGCGCGTTATAGTGCGGCTCGCAATATTGAGTGCGCTTGGTACGCGGGATTGTTGGTTCTCGCGCTTCGCGCTCTATGATGTATTTATCTCGCGCTTCGCAATCGATTTTTCGCAAAATTTTAAATTTTCTAGATTATGATCAAGACTTTTATATCAAATATAATACATTTTTTATGTACTTCTGCCTGGTATTGGATATTTAGATATTGAAAAATAAAGTACAAATTGTATTTATTATAATTAATCTAATATTTGTTTCTTATTTTACGTTAAATTGTATTCTGAGCTTCGCTGAAACATGTATCATTTCAATAAATTTATATCGTTAAACAGCATAATATGCATGGAAATTGAAGCATTCTTATTCTTATGGCCTTGTTTTTTTTAAATAATTTTTTCTCTTTTTTACGATTAAAAGAAAAAACTACGCTTCTTATCAAAAAAAAAATATTCGTGAATAAATTTAAGCAATGCAAAAAGTTATTTTAGACATTGTTTTTACCAGAATTGTTAAATAAATTCCTAAAAACAATGTTTAAATTAACATTTTTGCATTTCTTACATTTTTTTCTATTATGGTACGTTAAGGTAAGTTATTTTTCAGATATTAACTCTTAATTGTTTACCAAATTGTTGAATAAATTCAGAAAAATTATAAACAATATAATTGTTTAAATAATTACTTTTTTTAATTAAAAAATACCTGGAGATATTGACAAGATGAATCCAAACTATCTTTAGTTTTTCTATTGGACTTTGTTTTGTTGATAGTAAAGGTTAAATAACGAAATCTATATGCTCCATTGGATATACTAAAGTTGCGTACGTGGAGGGGGTAAAAACAATGTTTAAACTAACTTTTTTCATTGTCTACATTTTTTTCATTAAAAAAAATTCTGGAAACTTAAAATTGATATTGATTTTTTTTTTAAAAAGCCATATTAAAAAAAATCTATTTAAAAAAATAGCTTTTTTATATTCTTTGCAATCCTGTAGGATAAAAAGTGAGCCGAAGATTTTATCTTCGTCAAATTTAGATTTTTACGCTCATTTTGAATGAAATAAAAGGTGTGAGTTGAAATATATAACGTAATTTATATATTTCTGCGTAAATAATTATCTAAAAAAGTTAAGCATAATTTTACGGCGCATTAGTATTAGTGCCCGAGCCCACTTTTGCGGCCCACTTGTTATGCTACAGGATTTCAAAGAATGTAAAGAAAGCTATTTTTTGAAATATAAAAAATTTAAATACGGTTTTTTTTCAAAAAATCAATTTCAATTTTGATTTTGAAAAAAATATAATTGTTTAAATATATCGTTCTATAACGTAGTCTATAACCTAAGCTTTGGTGAATTAATGTAGGTCCACAGGGACATCAGTCAGCCAAGTTTTAACCCGCTCTAAAAAAAATTAATTTTAGGTGGGAACACTTGACGTATTCTGTCCCACATGCACAATAAGTATTTGTGAAGAAAAAAATTGTTTGGGAACAAATGATTTTTAAATATTTTTTTACGATTTTTTATATTATTATTTTCTAAATGTTATACATAAATAAATGTAGTGTAGCACTCCTGGATTGCTACCGGAAAGTCAGGGCTCAATTCTTGTTGCCGCGAATTTTGCCAATTTTTGTTTTCATTAAAATATTGTAAATTGCAATTTACAATTCAATTTAAAATATTCGCTTCTAATTATTTTTTTCATTTAAAAAAGAAATTCTCTGCTAGCTTTATCACTTTTGAAACCCGAAAAATAAAACTCTCGACACTGTAAAAACCCAGAATTGGAAAATGCCCGAATAATAAAATTTAAAATTAGAAAATTGCCGAAAAATAAGAATATCGAATTAGAAAATGCCCCAATATTAAAATTAGCGAATACTACAATTTTCCAAAAATTAAAAATACCGAATTGGGAAATTCCTGAATAATAAAATTCTCGAATAATAAAATTTCCGAATTATAAAATTTCTGAATAATAAAATTCACGGGACGACTGAAAATTCATAAAAAAATAAAAATCCCGACACTGTAAAATTCGCGAATAAAAAAATTGACGAATAATAAAATTGCCGAAAAATAGAAATACCGAATGATAAAATATGCGAATTCGAAAATTCTCGAACTTTAACATTCCCGAAATTAAACAATTACCATTTAAAAATTGAGATTTGCGAACGCTTTTTGTATTTTGTTAGATACTATGCGCATTAAAACAATGCATCATCCAAAATTATTTTTTTTAAATTCAAACAATAATTTTCCAAATTTGAAACCTGAAAAATTATTTAAAAAAAAAATCATTATTGTATTTGTAAGCAATAAAACATATTTAGAAAAAAGATGTAATTGTTCAAATTCGGGAAATTTCTAATTCGGATATTTTATAATTGGACAATTTTTTATCAGGATTTTTATAATTCGAGAATTATCCAATTCGGTGAGATTATTATTAACTACCGGGAATTTTATTATTCGGGAATTTTATAATTTGGTAATATCATAAACTGTCGTGAATTTTATCATTCAGGAATTTTACAATTCGAAAATTTTATAATTCGTGAGTTTTATTATTCGAGAATTTTATTATTCGGCAATTTAGAATTCGGTATTTTTGTTTTTCGGCAATTTTATTATTCACGAATTTTAATATTCGGGAAATTTCTAATTCGTTAATTTTATTTTTCGGCAATTTAATTATTCGCGAATTTTATTATTCGGCAATTATCCAATTCGGGAATTTTACAATGTCAGGAATTTTATTTTTCGGGATTTTTCAGTCGCCCCAAATTCACGTCAGTTTATAATATTACAGAATTGGAAAATACCCGAATAATATTATTTCCGGTAGATAATAGTATTACCGAATTGGAAAATTTCCGAATAATAAAATTCCCGACAGAAAATTGCCGAATTACAAAATATCTGAATTGGAAAATTCCCCAATTTAAACAATTAAAATTTTTTATAAATATGTTTTATTGATTACAAATACAAGCATAAATATTTACTTTTTTTAATTATATATTTTAATAAAATTATTTTTTTTATGAAAAAATTGTGATTCTTTAAATTCGGGAATTTTACAATTGGGATATTTTATAATTCGATAATTTTCTGTTGGCCATTCTATTATTCGGGAATTTTACAATTCGTTAATATTATTAAATGCCGGGAATTTTATTATTTGGCACTTTTCTAATTCGGCAATATAATAAACTGTCGTGAATTTCATCATTAGGAAATTTTCCAATTCGGGAGTGTTATTATTTGAGAATTTTATTATTCGGGAATTTTCTACTTCGGTAATATTATTAACTGCCGGGAATAATATTATTCGGGAATTTTCCAATTCTGTAATATTATAAACTGTCGTAAATATTATTATTCGGGAATTTTCCAATTCGGGTATTTTATAATTCGGGAATTTTCTAATTCGGTATTTTTAATTTATATATAAAAAATAATAAGCAAAATATAAAATTTAAATTAAATGAAGAAAATAAGAATTTCCTATACAAAAAAGTTTTCTGGGCGTAAGAGTAAAGATTGAAACCCCAATTTTTTATATGATTAAAATTGTTAATGAATCATTTTTTTCTGAATTTAAATAAATTTGATAGTCATTTGCAATACAAAATTTGAATACAAAAAAATGACAGAAAAGGCCAGGAGCAGCTTCCCCTCGGCAGAAAAAAAAGTTTGGATTTATACTTTATTGATTTAGTGCAGCTTAAAAATAAGTAAAAAAGAGAACCCTTGTTAGTACAATGGAAAATATCATTTTTCCCGAAGGAAAATGGGCAATATTGATTTTTTGTATTTGAGAACAATAGAAGTTCCATTCAGTTAACATAATGGCAGAACTTAGTAAAAAATAAGTGGTCAAATTTTGTTTATTAAATTTTGACTTCATACCTCATTAAGTCTGTATGTGTACAAATTAGGAAAAATTTGGAAAAAGCTGACAAATTTTATTTATAAAATTATCAAAAACAAAAATTATCAATAAGGCATCTTATATTTTTGATTGGTACCCTATTTTGTACTTCATTACAAAATTTTGGAGACCTTATCTTAAAATTTTACCAAATTTCGATACTCTGATTTGTGTCCTAATTTTTTATAACTTTACTGGTACCGTCTGCCCCCTGTCAGGCCAAAACTAAACTAACATTCGACTGTGGGTTGAAAAGATGTAATTCATACCCCAGTTAAATTCGCAAATTGCCGGAACAGTGAGCTGAACGGTATTTCTTACGCTCGGCTTATTTAGTTTCTTCGTGTATGCTAAACAAGAATTTACAGTTCAAATAAAATGTGTTCTTTCGCAGAAAAAAGGTAAGCAACAATTTGCCATTTAGCGATCTTCAAAATCCAAATTTTGCCCGCCAAATTTCCTCTCTTCTCATTTTATTTCCTTTTCTCTCAAATTTTGCGTTAGAAAAATTTTTTTTACTTCGCAAAAAACTTTTTTTCTACTTTTTTAAAAATATATTCTACATCATATTTTTTCATAACTTATTAGAAAGGAATGTTTTAAGTCTGAAAATATGATCAGGATTGTAAAAAAACGAAAAATAATTAGTTTAGTTTCTTATACTTTTAGTTCTTTTAATTTTCAATCTAATAGATCGATGGAATTCGTATTGTTGTGTTTTTCATGGTTGGTAATTTTATGTGTGGATTTAAAAAAAATTGTTTTTAGATAGTGTTCATTTCATTAGTTAATGAGCCGGTAGAAAATTAAAAGCGGCTTTTGCGCCTTCGAATCGATTAAACTAGATCATGCTTTGTTGAAAGGAGGCCAAGGGGGAATAGCCGTTTGGGGTTAACAAGCAAATACAGAATCGCGTGATTTCGCACCAAGTTTTGAAATCGAAAACCACGTGACCGTATTTAAAATTTTTGAGCTCACACTTACTTTTAAGTGTAATAAAATTAAACTAAAAAAAGATGATAATTTTTAAATAAAAAAATCTATTTCTTTAAATTTGGGAGAGGATTCGAAGAGACGAAGAATTTGAACTCATTCTTTAGTGTTCTATGAAAGGGCGAAATTAAATATTTTTAATTTTTGAGCTTCCAAAATTAGAAAAATTAATTCTGAAATATATAAAAATGAATAGAAGCGTTAAATTTTTTTATCAGGGGAGCTCAATATTAATTGAGTTTTAAACATTATTTTTTGAATTCCTAAAACTCAAAGCTGCAAGAAGTTAAAATTTAAAAAAAATATTACACTTTTAGCTAGAACTTTTGCTATTTTAATAAGTCATATAAAACTGTAGTACGATTGCTGAAAATTAAACAATAAATTGACATTAACGATTGATTCTGAATCTGGTCAAAATTAAACAAGATACAGATTTTAATATTAAAAATGTAAATTTTAAGTTGAAAGCCTCTGAAGTTAAACAAATGTAAACGTTTGATTGGAACTTTATAAATGATCCTCGATTTGAAAATAATTAGATTGATAATTAAACCCAATTTTTAATTAAAAACCCTGTTAAAATATTATTTTAATCTAAAATCTTACATTTTTAACCAATTTAATTCCATAAATTTTATTTAAGGAAAAGATTTTTTTTTAATCTTTGTCAATATTTCACTTAGAATTTAAGGACATAATTTTAGATCAAAATCAATTTAAAAATAATATTTAACGTCCAATAATCAATTTAATTTATGGAATTGCTGACAATAAAACCAAAAGTACAACCACCAAATTGGACAAAAAGAAAAAAAAAAGAAAAATGAGAAGGCAAACAACCAAATCCCCTTACTTCTCTTTTTTTTACTTTCGGCTTTTTTATTTGTATTATTATCAAATCACAATAAAAAACATTTGTCAATAATATTTAAATAAATTAAAAGAGAAGGAAGAGCATTTTTATTTTCTAATTTATTATATTTATATTTATTATATTATGCCCTTTTTTATTGTGTCCAAATTTTTTGTATTTTTAAGGAAATCTTTTATTTTTTTAAAGAGGATCTTGTTTCAAATTAAAATAGGAATATGTTATGATGATTGGGCAACTTTGGTCGTTGGCTAAACTAAACAATTTCAAACTGAACATTTTGTAATAAAAAGGCTTCAATCATAAATATTTCAGAGTGTTAAATTTAAACTTTCAACGTTACAATTTGCATTATTCTATTTAAAAAATTTGTAACCGGTGTGTTCAGTTATTGAATTTCGATGCATAAATAAGATTAAAAAATTATCAATTTTGGAAAAATTTGAGTTAGTTTAAGAGATATTTACAAGTCATGAGAAGCTACAAACTTAATTTAAAACTAAGAAAGATTTAAAAAAACAAAAAAGAATCTTAGATTTTTGAAGATCAAAAATTCTTACTTTTGCTGGGAAAATTTAAGAAAATTATATTTTGGAAAACTAAGCTTAAGAGAATATTTAAATCGGTTTAAAATTTTTTTATTAATATATGGCAATTGAACAATTCATGATTTTGAAAATAGGCCAGTAGGTTCAAGATATATCTAGAAGTTTTTAAAATATTCAAAAATAATTTAAAACGTGAAAAGATTTCAAAACATTTAAAACACAATGCACAATTTTGAGGATTTCCAAAACAAAATTTATTAGTTTTTTAAGTATCTTGAAAGGCTTCAAGTGATTAAAAAGTTGATATAAAAACTCTTAGAAAATCTAAAAAATGTTTTTTTAAATTAATTACTAAAAAATATTTTAAAATACTTCAAAAATTTTGTAAACCAGATCTGAAAGATTTTAAGATATTTTTTTTAAATTGCATGATTTTCAAAAAATTGTAAGAAAGATTCGAATTCCAAGATAATAAAATTACCAGTAGATTTCTGAAAATTTTTAAATACTTTTGGAAGCAAATATTTTAGAGGATATTCAGAAAGATTTTTTTTAATTTTCATGTATGAAATAATTTTTCTAGTTTGAAATTGCTTAAAATGATAAAACTTTTTAATTAAAAAGTTTTTAAAGTTTTTTTAAATTAGCAGCATTGTAACTGATAGTGTGCATTTCCATTTTTTCGAACTTACAACTGCAAAATATGTATAAATATTACAAATTTGAATTGTAAAATTAAATTTTTGTTTTAAGTCAATTTAATTGCTTTTGAAATATAAAAAATAAGGTCCAAATACACTTATTTATTTTTAAAAATTTCTCTAAGCTAATACAAAAATTAAGTTCTTTCTTCACACTATAATTAATAATTTATTTATTTTTTAATAGTTAAAACCTTTTTATTCAATAAATTAAAGAAAAATTCCTTTTTTATATCAAAAGGCTCCACAAGCATTTCAAATAAAAGTATAGCCTGAATATTTTAATCAGTTTTTTTATACTGATAAAGCTAATTTACATCAAAAGAAGTCTGTTTCATTTTTTTTGTAATTTACTAAATAAAAAAGATTTTAAATAATTTTTAAACTAAAATCAATAAATCTTTGATCATAGCGTAAAGACAAAAAATGAAAAACGAAACTTAGATTTTTGAAGATTAAAAATTCTTAATTTCGGTGGGAAAATTTAAAAAAATTATATTTTGAAAAATTAATTTTTAAGATATTTTTATAATATTTTTTAAACAATTATTAATATATGACAACTGAACAACTAATTATTTCGAAAATAGTCCAGTAGGTTTGAGATCTATCTAGAAATTTTAAAAAGATGCCAAACTAATTTATAACGTAGAAAGATCTCAAAATATTTAAAATACAATGTAGATTTTTGAGCATTTCTGCAAGAAAAATTTATTAGCTTTTTAAGCTCTTTGAAATGCTTTAAATGAATAAAAAATTCCTCGAAAATCTAACAATAATTTTAAAAAGATTAATCACACAAGACTATTTAAAATATATTCTCAAAATTTTGTAAGAGAATCTGAAAAATCTTAAAGTCTTCTTTTTTAAATTTGCAAGATTTTTAAAAAATTATAAGAGAATTTCGAGTTCCAAGATAATAGAATTATCATTAGATTCCTAGAAAAAAATTTAATTATTTTTTTAAACAAATTTTTCAGAGGATAATCAAAAATATTTCAAGAAGAATTTGTGATGTATGAATTCATTTTTCTAGCTTAAAATTACCTTAAATGATATAATTTCTAAAAAGATAATTTTCTTAAATTTCCAATAATTGTTTCATTCAATAGTAAATATTATAAATATTTGTTACCCTAGGTCAGAAAAGAAAAACTGTTTGACTGCAAAACCTCTAAATTCCTGTATATTTGTATAGCTGTAAATTCTTCTAGTTTGGTTAAAATTTATTGCATTTATTTTTAGATTCCTGTAAAAATAGTTTTAGTTTTTTGTAATTTTTTGTAAAAGTTTTAAACCCAGGGTTCATTTCGAATACTTGACAATTTTGATAAATTTTAAGTCGATGAAAAGTAATGAATAGGGTTGCAAATGGTCTGTAATATTTGAACTATTTTTTAGGTGGCCATTAAGAAAGAGAAACTAGTTCATAGAATTAGTAAAAGTTTTTTTTTTAAAGAAAGAGGGTGATTATTCTTGAGGAAATAGGATGGACAGACATCCGGAATTCTGGAGTAAGCTTTTATTTTCTCATATCACGAAACCTCCAAGAATCGAGCTTGGTAATAAGCAAAAACGACACCTAATATGACAGCGGAAATACCCTCTTGCGAAACCAATTCAGCCCCAATTATTTCTGCGTGCGAAGCTAGTGGAAAAACGATACCTTTGAATAGAGTATTCTTCGAAAAAAATTTCAATATTATTCATCATTAGACCATTTTCAGCTCATTCTTTATCTATATATTTAGCTCGAGAAAATTTTCGTTATTTGTAAATTTTTGATTAACTTTGTTGCTATCTTAAAAAGTAACTTGCAACTTAACTTACTGAGGGCTTTTGCAGTAACTTGAAAGTTTAATTTTAGCCGATTTGAAGACATTTTGTGGCTTTTATACACCGAACTCTCGCTTTCAGTCCAGTGTCAGGGGTTGCCTCCAAACGCCTTGACCGCAATTCGGGGGGATCCAAACGTAAGCAATCAGGACCGCCTGAAGCGTTTTCGATTGAAACGCATAATATTGCGCAATATACTCGGTTGAGTACTCTCGCGTTGCGGCCCTATCTATGCGAGTCACAACCAGGCAGAATCCGAGAGTTGGATTTATATTATCTCCAAAAAGTGAGGTATTTTTCTGGTTGAACTAATATCAACTATTATATTTATCATTGACAATACATCTATTTCATTTGAAAATTTAACTACCTGGTTGAAAATGCATGTATTTAATTAAAATTGAACTATTTTGGTAGAAAGTTACCCTTTTTCTTTCAAATGTAACTTTTTGGTTGACAATTCATATTTTCAGATTGAAATTGCAAATGTTTTGTAGAAAATTCGTCTTTTTCGTTTAAAAATTCAACAATTTTGTGGCCATATTTTTCTTTTTTGGTTAAAAATTTGGCTTTTTCGATTCCAAATTTATCTCTTTTGGTAAGAAAAATCTTTTTTTGCAGAATACAACTATATCCGACTTCAATCAAAATATTTTTTGGTTCAAATAATATCCACTGTTTTACCTTTTTCGGAGAACTCAAGTATTTTGGTTGAAAATTCATGTACCTTGTAAAAAATTCAACTATTTTATTTGGTTGAAAAGTAACTTTTCGTTGAAAATTAATACTTTCGATTTAAAAATAAAACTCTTTTGTAGAAAATTGGTCTTTTTGGCATGAAAATGCAATTCAGTGGAAATATTTTTTCTTTCCTGTTTCAACATTCGAATTTTTCGTTTTTAAATGGACCTCTTCTAGTAAAAAAAAAATCCACTTTATTTTAGTGGAAAATTTAACTATTTTTTCTTGAGAATCAGTTTTTTTTTAATTCAAGTGCGTTCGATTTCAATTTGGTTCAAAAGCAGAATTTATTGCGAATGGATATTTTCGTTTTAAAAATACAACATTTTTTGTAGAAAATTAGTATTTTTGGCATTAAAATGATACAGTTTAGCGAACATCTTTTTGTTTCTTGTTTCAAAATTTGACATTTCCGTTTTAAAATTTATATCTTTTAGTAAAAAAATCGCATTCCTTTTAGTTAAAATTTTAACTATTTTGTTGAAAAAATTCTTTTAATTTAACTAGGTTTGATTTGAACCAAAATATTTTTCGGTACCAAAAATATGAACTGTTATATTTTTTGTTGAGAATTCATCTATTTTGGTTGCAAATTCATGTATTTTGTGAAAAATTTAATTAAAAAAATTTTTTTTTTTTAAACTAACTTTTTTTTAAATTATCATTTTGGGTAAAAAATTCAACTATTTCGTAGTATGTCTTTTTAGTTTAAAAATTGAACAATTTAGTGAACTATTTTCCCTTTCTTGATTCAAAGTTTGGGTTTTTCGTTTTAAAACTTATCTGTTTTGGCTAAAAAAAGTCAAGATATTTTTGTTGAAAACTCAGCTATTTTTGTAGAAAATTGATTTGGTTTGGTTGAGGATTCAGCTATTTATTTTAAAATTAATTTTTTTTTGTATTGAATTCAAATATTTTTGTAGAAAGTTCTACTAGTTATTTCAAAAAATAACGAAATTTTTTTTGAAAATTCAACTCTTTTTTTAAAAGAATTTTTTCATTAAGAAATTCATTTCTTTTGGTAAAAAAATTC
>JAWWLR010000149.1:4301894-4312120 GCA_035041075.1 Acraspis erinacei | reverse complement strand
AATTTTTATCATTTTTTTATTCTTTGACAAGGGTGCTTCGGTTGTGTTTATGATGGGCTTGTAATTTGACCCTTATTTGATTTTCGGGTCTCAGGAAGAGAGCATCGTGGTTTCGTTGCTGTTCCTGTCTGCTCGAATTTTTCTTGCCTTGATAAGGGTGCTTTATTGTTATTTGATAATAATAGAAATAAAAAAGACGAAAGAAACATAAAGAGAAGAAAGTGGATTTTGTTGGTTGTGCTCTCATTTTTCTTTCCTCTTTTTTATTTTGTCCAAAATAACAATTTTTTTCTTTTCTTTCTCAGAAAATTTTTTCTCTTTTTTCAAATTGCAATTAGGACACTTTAAGGTGTTTGGCCAAATTTGGTCCTTGGATTCTTGGTTTTATTTTCAGGAATTCTGCACATTGATCCCTAAGGAACTTATCGCTCGCTATAAAATTGGTTAGCAATTGATCAATCTAATTAGTCATAGCTCTCTGTGAGTATAAAATTTTCTGACACCACCCCCTCCAGGTCACTTCTCTGGATCAGCGGCTGTCTCATATTACATCGAATCTTGCACATTCATGATAGCACCATTTTATATGTTCTATGATCTATATAGGCGATGCTATATTGAGAAGTCTATTTGATAGAACCACGAGATAGACCCTTAGCATCCATTCGTATATAAGGGGTTGAACGTAAGGGGTGTTAGTAACAATTACTCCAAAGTCTGGGCGCCAGGCTGTCAGTCAACTCGTTCTTCTTGAACCATCAGCCACCTCATAATCGTTAGCTCTTTCCAGTAAATAAATTGCTCAAACAAAATAAATAATTTTCCTCAAAGTTAAAGTTACGCGTCAATAACAATAAAAATTCTTATTTAATTTTATTGTCTAAAGACTAATCAATAATTTGTTTAAATCATTCTTATTGAATCAATAAAAATAACACTGTGAGAAAAATTGATTGTTTAAAAATTTTCCTAATTAACAAATGTACATAATTCAGGAATCTTGGAAACTCACTTTCCACTGGTACCAAAGTTAGTTTGTGCAGGTTAATTAAATGCTTCATTAAGGAAGTTTCAACCTGAACGAAATTAGAAACTTTGTTAGCATTTCCAACCGTGTTAGAAATCTCTGCAATGACCTTTCTCATTTCTGTTCAGAATGTTACTTATTTTTTTGTTCTTTTTATTTTTTATTGAGATTTTTGGATTAATATGAATCAAATATGTGGGGAGAGACTTTCTTTCGAAGGGTTGATTGTGATTCAAGTTGAGAATTCATGTGGGGTTTTTGATCAATTTTTGGTAATTTCGGTACCAAAAATTACGATGGAAGAAGCGACAACATCCTGTTCGGAGATAAAAGCTTCCTCGCCCTCACCGAAGACTGTGATTCATCGAGCTTGTGAAACGAAATCGGAGAAGCCTATTTATCTCAGAGATAGAGGTATTGGAGAATTAAATTTTAATTATAAAAAAAACTTGATTTATTTTCCAACACATTTTCATGGATTTTAAAGAAAATCTTATAAGATTATAGCTAGCAAACGCCAGTAATTCAATATGAATGATACCAATTTTTTCAATCGCTTAAAATTCTTAAAAATTTTCAGATTTTTTTAATAACAAAATATGAAACTGCGCTTGTGTAATAATCTGATATTTTTTTAAAATATAAAAAACAAACCAAAATACAGTTTCAAGGTTTTTCCGGATGAAATATTCATCAGGATAGAATTAAATTTGACTACTTCGTTAAAAAATTTTTTTTTATTCTCGATTAATCATTTTAGTTGAAAAGAAACTTTCTTCTTTTGTTAAAAATTTAATTATTCCTTGACATTTTTCTTTTAAATAATTTCTTAAACTAAAAATTTAACAATTTAAGTTTGGTTAAACATGTATCTTCTTTACTTAAAAATTAAAAAATTTGGTTGAAAATTCTATATTTTTTTTAAACTTCATCTTTTGTAGTAGAAAATTAATATTTTTTATTGAAAATTCATTTCTTGGTTGAAAATTTAATTATTTTGTTGAAATTTTGTTTTATAAGCTTATTTCTTTAACTACAAATTAAAATATTCTTATTTTTGTTAAAAATTTATTTTTCTTAGTTTTTAGATTCATCTATTTTAATTAAAATTGGACCTTTTTGGTAGAAAACGAACCTTTTTGGTTGAAAATTCAACTATTAAGTTCAAAATTTCATTAAAATTTAACCTTCTTGGTTAAAAATCCAAGTATTTGTTTTAAAATTATTCTTTTTTGTTAAAATTTAATTTCTTTGGTTCAAAATCAGTTTTTCATTGAAACTTAATTTGTTTAAATAAAAATTTAGCTACTTTATTTTTCTTCGATTATTTGTATAGACATTCTATTTGGTTGAATATTCATCTATTTGGCGGAAAATTTCACTATTTCGTTAAAAATGTATTTTCTTTTGTTAAAAACTTATTGTTCTAACTTAAAATTAAACTATTCTATTTTTGTTGAAAATTTATCTTTTTTAGTTGAAAATTCATCTATTTTTTTTTAATCTCTGTATTTTGTTAAAACCTTGTCTTTTGTGGTGGAAAATTAATTTTCTTGGTGATTAATTCACCTTTTTGCGTAAAATTTAAATATTAGATGAAAAATTCAATTAAAAATTTAAATATTTGGTTGAAAATTCGTGTATTGTGTTATAATTTATCTTTTTTAGAAAATTAATATTTTTGTTTGAAAATTCGTTTCTTGTTTAAAAATTTAACTGTTTCCTTGAAGATATATTTTATATGCTAAAAAAATATCTAACTTACAGAAAATTAAAATATTCTATTTTTGGATAGAAAATTTATCATTTTTATTTGAGAATTCATCTATTTTGTTGAAAATTGGTCTTTTTGGTAGAAAAATAACCATTTAAGTTGCAAATTCAACTATTTGGTTAAAAAATTCATTAAAAATTAAAATTTTTGCTTAAAAATTCTCGTGTTTTGTTAAAAATTATTCTAATTTTGTAAAACGGAATTGAACTATTTCGTTGAAATTTTATTTTATTCGGTTAGAAAATTATGGTTCTAACTTAAAAATAAACTATTTTTTTTTGAAAACTTATATCTATTAGTTGAAAATTTGTCTTCTTTTGTAGAAAATTCATATTCTGATTTGAAAATTCTACTATCTGGATGACAATTTTTTCATTTATTTATTTGAATTGCAAATGCATCATTTTAGTCAAAAGATTATTTATTTGTTTTATAATTTAACCAATTTCCTTGAAACATTTTTTTCATGAAAATTATATTTTTATTAAAAATGTAGCTATACCATTTTTGCTAGAGAGTTTTTTTTATTTGTAAATCAATTTCTTTTGTTACGAACTTGTCTTTTTTAGTAAAAAAATTAATGATTTAAGTACAAAATTCATTTTTTTGTACATTCGACTCTTCCAAAAATTCGTCTTGATAACTTGAAAGCTTAAGATTATGGATTTAATTTTTTCTTCGCTATTAGAAAAAATTTCTTGTTTTAAAAATTCAACTCATTTGTTGAAAATTATTTTTTATTGGGTTTAATTTTACATTTTTATTTAAGATTTTAATTATTATTATATTATTTATTGAAACCTTCCCGTCGTGTTAGGTCAAACAGCGGACTACTGGATTTCAGATGTTTTAAGACCATCTATTTCGTATCGATTTCACAATTACTTATTATTACAAAATTTATTTCACTAGTTGGGTGATTTTTATTTCGCAGAGAAATTTCTTGAAAATATTCTGTTATAGTTACCTTGAGGCTCGAATTGTAAATTCGTGTCGGAACGAGCCACGTGTATTCTGTTGATTTGATCAAGAAAGTTCTGAAGAACTTTTTTCGTAAATGCTGCTTTTGTGTAAAAGATAATAATAAATGCGATTTTAGAACTATAGAATGTAGTATAATTCACAAGTCATAAGTTTTACATACAAATATTAAATATTGAGAAAATACATATCTCAACAAATTAAAAAAAATTAAATTAAATCTTATTAAGATTTTTACAGGTGCATCATAAAATTATGTCATAATTTTTATTTCTTACTACATGAAGTAATTGATGAAAATATCTATTCTTAGATGGATATAGGCACAAAAAAAGTAATTTCATCAGACAATTTATATCTGTTAGAAATCACAAAGAATGTCAATGAAGTTTCTTACGTGGCGCAAATAGGACGCCGATTTAGAGAGATTGGGATATTGAAAAAAGCTTATTAAAGTTATATTTAGATGATGTTTTTTTTTCTTGAACTAAGCTAACCCGAATAAAGAAATTTCAATTTCTTAAATCTTACTATTTTAAATTAATTGTAAGATGTACAGAAACTAATTAAAAACTTTAGTCCGAGCTAATGAAGTTTACAGTAAAGTTTTTCAATTTTTCTTCTGATAATAATTTTGATATTATTGTATTTAACATTGCGTAAATTTACATTAACAATTTAATTAAAACAAAAAATGGAGGAAAATTTGTTTCTTGCTGCTTGTCAGGCGTTAGAAACAAATGATCTTATTATTCGAAATGGAAATAGTGTACGTGTAATTTACTAATGTAAACTAATTTAAACATTTTTTTAAATTCAGAAATCAGAGAAGATTCAAATCGTCATTAGAAAGCATTAGAACTTTCTAAAGAAGGTCAATCAAAGTTTTTCTTATGTAATCAAATTAAATAAAAATAATTGATTTATTTTCTCTTACTATTAACATTTTTTTCTTCTTTAAAAATTGTACAAACGGAAACTCTTAAGTTTACCTAATGTAAACAAAGGTAAACAATTTTCTGAAAACTATAAAAATCGGAGAAACTTTAAATTACGATTGGATACTAACAAAGGATTATAAAGTCAAATAAAGGTCAATTTAAGAAGGTTATTTCAGATTAAAAAAGGAAATTTTTGTTTGGAAAATTCAGAAATGTATACTAGGATATTTTAGAGGAGCCTTCGGTAGGTCAATCGATGTATTTTACTATAAAGAATAAAACATAGATGGCAAGAACTATCAACAAGGCAAATTAAGACAAAATAGATCAATTTTTCTTGATATAATAAAAAAATGCGGCGAATCTATACATTAGTATTAGAAATTATTCAAAGGTTCTTAATTAGGTCAATCAAGGTTTCCCTTACTTAAACAAAATTAATATATATCTTTTAAATTCATGAATTAGTACTTATTAGTCTTATATATACTTATTAGTCTTATGAGAACAAAATGCATTCAGGAATGAAATTTGCCTTAGAATCTAAACGATAATCCTCCATTATCCCTGTTCTAAACAGGCAAATTTAGAAAAGCTATGAAACGTCATTGGAATGTACGAATAAGTTCATAAGTAAGTCAATTAAATAACTTTTCCTAATATAAATCAAACAAGTTAAACTATTTTTTTGGTAAAATTAATAAGTTATTTCTGGGAGATAATATAAGGTGCCTTAGGTGGTCAATCGATGTATCAGATACAAAAACATACATTTTAGAATCAAATTAACTTCGGAATATAGTCAAAGTTAGTGCATGTTTTACAAATATTAGCAAAGCCAATTTTTGTTTTAAAATTCATAAATTGGTTCTGGGAGATCATGGCAGGTTCCTTAGAAGATCAATCGATGTTTCTTACCAGAAAGAATAGAATTTAGAATAAAAGTAACGTAAGAATGTCTAATGAAGACAAAATAAATCAGTTTTCCGGACATAAACAAAACAAAAATCGGAAATGCTGTTTCTCTTTAAAACACTAAGGATTGTTTTTGTAAAATTTATAAATTGGCACTGAGAAATTTTGGAATGCTATTCAGAAGGTCAATCAATATATCCTATAAGAAGAAAAACCTTTTAAAATGAAATTAAAGTTAAAATTCCGACGTCAACATGTGGATAAAATTTAGAAAAAAATATATTTTAGAATTAAATTAACGTTACAATGTAGAAGAAACGTACCAATTTTCTCTCATATAAACGCAAAAAGAATCTGATAAGATACAAATCTTCAGTAGAAAGTATTGAAAGGATTATAAGTAGGTCAACCGAATCAAATTTCCTGTTATAAACAAACTTTATTTACATAATAAGTTATTACTCCCAGTTAGTATAATATTCAGCAGGAGGCCGAACCATATGAATTATTAGAAAAAAATATTTTTTGAATGAAAATAACGCCAGAATAGTGCCAAAATTAACGAATTTTTCATTATAGAAACAAAGCGGTTTTTCTTTGGAAATTCATAAATTGATACAGGGAGTTCATGATGGATTTTTTAGTAGGACAGTCATTGTTTCTTTCCGGAACTAATGAAATTCAGAATAAAAATAACCTCACAATTTCAACGTAAAAAAAAAAATAAAATTAACCTTAAAGGGTATACGATAAGAATACATTTTTCCTGTTATAACCACAAAATTTAGAGAAACAATAAATCGTCATTGCTGTGTACTAGAAGGTTCGTAAATAGGTCAATCAAAGATCAATTCCTTGTTTAAAAAAAAATTACATATTTTTCTCAATGAATAAGATGTAACTGGGATATAGTGCAAGATTATTCAGGAATAGTATAGACCTGCCTTATCAGAAAAAATAATTTTTAGAATGAAACTAATGTCAGGATATAACAAACATTAATTAATGTTTTCTCATGCAAACACAGAAATTTGGAGAAACTATAAGTCCTCACTGGAAAGTAATATAAAGTTCGAGAATAGGTCAATTAAATCTGCCCTCATGTAAACAAACTAACAATTTTAAATTCTCGTCAATTGATATGGAGAGCTCGTCAAAGGTTCTTTAGGAGGCCAATCGATGCGTTTTATTAGAAAAAATGCACTTTAGATTGAAATTATATGAACGAAAGAAATGGGAGAAGATATAAGACCTCTTTTCAAAGTACTAAATAATTCTTAAGTAGGTCAATCATAAATATCTTTAAATATTTCGTTTGATCAGAAAAAATCATTTTTTGGATGATACATACCTCGGAATATAGACAAAGTTAATAAATGTTTCCTCATATGAACAGAAAATTCGAAAAAGCTGTCAATCGGCATTAGAAAGTATGAGAAAGTTTTTGAGTATGTCAATCAATGAACTTTCCCTGATATAAGGAAATTAAAACTTTTTTCCTATCAGAAAAATAGCTTTTAGTATGAAAATAATGTCAGAAGATTGCTAAAATTATTCCATGCTTTCCATAGCAACAAAAAAAATTTCGAGAAGCTATAAATCGTCATTGCTTTGTAGCAGAAGGTTCGTTATTAGGTCAATCAAAGAACCCTTCCTGATATGAACAAAGTCGCCTATTTTTTTAATGAATAAGTGGTTACTGGGAGATAGGGAAAGGATCTTCAGGCGGTCAATTCATGCGTTTTTTTTAGAAAAAAATGCATATTAGAATGAAATTATACGCATGAGAGAAATAGTACTAAATATAATTCGTCATTTGAAAGCACTGGATGATTCCTTAGTAGGTCAATCAAACAACTTTTCCTATTATAAACATTTTTAAAAAATTTTATAAGAAAAAATTATTTTTAGGGTGTTACTTACCTCGGAATGTAGTCAAAGTTCATTAATTTTTGCTCATATAAACAAAAAATTCTAAGGAGATAGAAATCCGATTTAGAAAGTACTAAAAGGTTCGTAAGTAGGTCAATCAAAGAACCTTTCCTGATATTAAGCAAAAAAATGTTATCAATCGTTGCCAATCATCAGGAATAAGAAATTTTCTAAAATAATGAAGATTATTATATAAAATAAAGTCAAAACTAATAAATTTGGTTATACCGAAACAAATAAAAAATCCTAATGAGCTATAAATCGACATTGGGTAGTGACAAAAGGTTCCTGCGTAGGTCAATCGATTTGTTCGAATAAATTTACGAATCCAGGATGAATTTTTCTGTTAAATTTAATGTCAGTGACAATGACACTTCACCTCAGGTGTTTGAAACTTCAGAAAATCGTGGGTCATGCAAATGCGGATGTTTTGGCGTGGATTTAAATGTCAGGTAGACAGTAGTAGGGCATGTCGAAAAGACTTTGAAACGCCCAAAGTGACATGTTTCGTGTCAAATTCCGAGATAGGTATTTTTGCCTGAATTCCTCGAAATCGCGTATATAAGGAGTTGTGAATTTCTGCACGATTCTCAATTGAGATTCCGCACTTCTGCAAGAAAGTCGTTCTTATCAACGTGCCAAGGGTGACAAAAGTGCGCGCCACTTCGACAAAGTGATATTTTTTTATTTCCACCTTAAATAAAAATTTATAAGATATGAACCGAAAAATTAGTTTTTCTGAATCCTCGAAGTCGAGTGATTCTTGAAAAAAATTCCTGAATTTTTTTGTTATAAAATGCTATTGTCAGTCAGGACAGCCAAGTACGCCGCTCTAATGGCGGAACCGGACGAACTTTATCCAGGTCGAATTTAATACTTAAGTGCTTTTTATGAGCTTATTAATTGGGTTTATAACACTTGTGCTTTTTTTTGGGTTACAGAGAGAATTCTCTATCCGAGGAGCACCAGGACTTTGGCGAAAACACCGGTTGTGGGAGGTACTCCTATTGAAGAGGAAACTTGCATGGTGATTTTTTAAACTTTTTTTTTAGTTAGGTTTTCAAAATTCAGGGTGGTTCTACAATCTAATTTTCAAAATTCAAAATTACCTGACTTCTTTCTGATTTTTCTGGAAATAATTTTTTCTTACCATTCATATTCAAAGGCCACAATATTCTAAATTTAATATATCTAAAAAAAAGCTTATTCATTCTTTATTCTTTGTATTTATTTTAATAATCATTTACAAATGGAAAAAGACCTTTTGATTTTGCATTAGCAAATTTTTTAATTAATATTCTCGGCGCTGTTACAGTCTAATATTACTTTGAAAAAGTGAAAGTGACCTATTTAAACGGAAAAAGTGACAAAAAGGGACTGAAGCCTAACTCAAAACGTGAGAAGACAGAAAAATACCAAACAGCGAAATTCCCGAATTGGAAAATTCCTGAATAATCAAATTTTTTAATAAAAAAATTCATGAATAATAAAATTCTCGAACAGTTTATAATATTTACGAATTTGAAAATTCCCGATTTATGAAATATCCAAACTTGAATATTCCCGAATTATAAAATTCCCTGATTTAAACAATAAAACTTTCTATTATAAATATTATTTATTAAAAATACAATAATCAAATACTTTTATGGTACGACTGAAAAATCCCGGAAAATAAATTTCCCGACACTGTAACATTCTTGAATTTCAAAATTCGTGCAAAATAAAGTTTTCGAATAATAAAATTGCCGGATCATCAAATTTCCGAACAGTTCTTAATATTACCGAATTTGCAAGTATACGAATTATTAAATATCCGAACTGGAAACTTCCCAAATAATAAAATTCCTGTACAGTTTATAATATTACCGAATTTGAAAATTCCCGAATAATAAAATTCCTGTACAGTTTATAATATTACCCAATAAAAATAATAAAAATACAGTAATAAAATATTTGTATGGTTCGACTGGAAACTCCCGAAAAATAAATTTCCTGACACTGCATCATTCCCGAATTGGAAAATTCCCGAACAGTTTATAATATTACGGAATTTGAAAATTCTCGAATTATAAAATATTCAAAATAGAAAATTTCCAAATTATAAAATTCCCTGACTCACACAACTAACAAAATTTTTATATATATATATATATATTATTTATTTATTAAAAATACAATAATCAGATATTTCCATGGTACAACTGAAAAATCCCGAAAAATAAAATTACCGATACTGTGACAATCCTGCATTGGGAAATTTCCAGAATAATAAAATTTCCTAATACAAAAATTCCCGTGTAATAAAATTTCCGAAAGAAATTTTCTGAATCATAAAATATTCGAACTAGAAAATTCCCGAATTCAAATAATTTAATATTTGGAATGCTTTATGTTTCTAAAATTATTGTTGAATTTAAAATAACTATAATTTAGAAAAAAAATTCAACCAGTTATATGTTTTTTCAATTATTGTTATCTTAAATTCAAACCATAATTTTAAAATCTTTAAACATTCTATTAATTTTTTTATTGATTAATTCTCTGTCGGATATTTTATTATCTGGGAATTTTATTATTAACTCGATATTTGTACCAACTGTACTATACGGAAGTGAGATATGGACCTATCAAGAAAAAGATAAGAGTAAAATTA
>JAWWLR010000149.1:4265476-4282311 GCA_035041075.1 Acraspis erinacei | reverse complement strand
TTTTAATATTGCACTATTAATGATTTATAATTTGCAAATAATCCCTGATGGGAAAGTTAAACGTGGCTTAGAAACATGTTGGTCCCTATTAGTATAAATAAGACGGAAAAGGAATAAGGAAAGAGTGAGAGTTCAGTTTTGGTTGATTTTTTCCTTTTATCTCTATATGTTCTTTTCTTATGTTTTTGTATTTTATGAGCCGAAATGGAGTGTTCCAAACATTCGAAGACAGCAGTATGCAAAAAAAATTACTATTTTCACCAAAACACTGCACGTCAACATTCCAAGTGGGAAGCACGCACTTCTGCGTAATCACATATAATGAATACGACGCAATTTCATAATCAGGCGTGCGAAGAAGTTATTTAACAGAAACTCACTTACTTTATAAATGAATAATTAACTGTCGATGAAAAACACAGTTTTCACTGTTCTCACCTCAACACTTGTAGGTAGAGACGATCCGATTGTGTCCCAATGATAGGAGTTTTCGTTTCGAAACTATCATACTCTCTCTATCTCTGTATATACAATACTTCTTCTCCGCTGTTTTCTTTGTCGAACTCTAGAGCCTATTGGTAAATAATTACTTATAAATCATAGTAGAACCTTTTTAATTAAAATAAATTGCTATTCACTGCTACTTTTAATGAACATTGATCCAATAATTTCGCGTCAGATGGCGCTGTTCTCAATATCAAAGACAAGCTCATTTCATTGTACGAAATAATTCGATCAGTGTCAGCGGCATCAGTAGACATCGAATCCCCACTGCTGGTCGACGCGAGCTCGCCATCGTGCTTATTCACGTGTGCCTCCCGCTTGGAGTTAACTGTCGGAACGTCATGACGCACAGGGCATGAATTTTCAACTGACATGAGTTTTTCTTAGTTATACTTGTCATTTTCCTATAGATAATCTCAAATGAGCAAATCTAAATTGGTATCGAAGCATCCCTTATGAAAAAGAAGTATGGGTAAGTATTGGATCCGGTACTTTCTCGCGAAAAAGTATTGGAACCAATACTTACCAATACTTCTTTCTTATAAGGGATCTTAGTCCCTAGTACTATAAGGATGACTCTTTCCTTTTTCTCCCTCTTTTTTGTTATTTCAATTGAGACCGATCCATTTTTTACCTAAATTTGTCAAAAGGAATCTATTTTTTATTTAAATGTTGTAAAAAGTATTCTTTTAAATAACAGGAATTTTTTAAATGTACAATTTTCTTTATTACTTCTTTACCCATCTGGAGAATGTAATAATCTGAATAGATTGGTTTAGAATGAACCAGAGATAGAATTTTTTATTATTTTTATTTCTTTGATCCTGAATTTAAATTATACCTTGAATAAAATCTTAAAGGCGATTCCACAATGGGGTGTCCTTGTGAGGAGCGAAATAGGATTCTTGGCTCATGATGGAGATGGTGAACATAATAAGCAGCCAGGGTCTCGTCTGAAGACTCCCAGTTTACCTATCTGGGTGACTCTTTGTCTCGGTCATCATGGTGTTCTCTTCAATACAAACCGTGAACTTCTCAGGAACTATCATGCTGAAAGACGGTGAGTTTGCAATAAAATAAGCTGTCTCACACCCTCTGCAGTGTCAATTCTGAAGGTAATGGACAAAGCCTACTTACAGAATTGCTGCAATTTTAGCCTTCCAATTTATGCACCTTACAACTAACAAATTCTCAAAGAAAGAAGGTCAAACTCTTTTCTACTGAAAATAACTACTTTTGAGAGGTTCCTCATATAAATCATGTATTTTTCTCCCATAGGATCCTGCTACATAATAATTCATAAATTGAAATAAGTGTAAAAATAATTATTTGAGGGATTAGGAATTACGCTCTAATTTTATAATTATAATTTTTTGTATTTAATAACAATATTCTGATATAAACTATTAAGGATATTTCGTAAATCAAAATAATAATAAAATCTGCTCCTCGCGGCTAGAAATATGAAAATTAAAATTGCATTATTATTATTCTTTATACTAAAATTGGGCTAAGCTAACAGTCGCCAAAATAAAATTTCTATGTGATTGATTTTTTCTTGTCGTTATTTTGTATATAATGTTTATAATATTCTATTCCTTTAACCGGATTGAAAATATTTTCCCAAACTTTCTACGGGTTTTTAAGATTTCATAGGAATAAAGGTTTTTGGCTATTTTTAATTATTCCAAGGCATTTGAAAAAATGTCAAAGAATTTTTATAGTATTTAATAAATACAAAAAATATCTAAAAATTTTACAATATCTCTATAAATTAAAATTTGTTTAGTTTAAATGGATTACAAAGATTTTAGGGTTTTTAAAAGATTCGAAGAAATTTTTAATATATTTCAATAAATTTAAGGGTTTTCTATGGATTCCAATGTTTTTCAAAGATTCTAAGGAACTTATAATAGATTTTAATAAATTGAAGATTCAGAGATTTTAGGGTTTCAAAAAGATTACAAGGAATTTGACATAGATTTCAATCAATTGAACGCATTTCAATGGATTTTATGGGTTTCAAAAGATTCCAAGGATTTTTCATATATTTCAATAAATTGAAGCCGTTTAAACGGATTTCAAAGATATGAGTGGTTTAAAAACATTCCTAGGCATTTTTAATATATTTCAGTAATTAAAGGAATTTCAAAAGATTTGAAAGATTTTAGGGTATTTAAAAGATTACAAGGAATTTATCCTAGCTTTCAATAAATTGAAGGGATTTCAATGGATTTGAACGATTTAAGGGTTTTCAAAAGATTTCAAATTTTAAAAATATTTTTTAATAAATTGAAGGGGTTTCGATGCATTTCAAAGAACTCAGGGGTTTCTAAATATTCCTCGGCATTTTTAATAGATTTCAGATAATTGGCGGGATTTCAATGGATTTTAAAGATTCTAGGCTTTTCAAAAGATTCCAAGAGTTTTTAATATATTTCAATAAGTTGAGTAGGGTTTAAATGGATTTTAACGATTTGTGGGGTTTCAAAACATTCGTAGGAATTTTTAATATATTTCATTAATTGAAGGGATTTCAATAGATTTTAAAGATTTTAGGGTTTTTAAAAGATCTCAACGAATTTTTATTAGATTTAAATAAGTTGAATAAATTTCCAAGAATTTTAATTTCAATTAGTTACAAAGATCTTAGGGGTTTTAAAGGATTCGAAGGAATTTTTAATAAATTTTCAGAAAATGATGGGATTTCAGTGATTACGTGGCTTTTAAAACATTCTAAAGAATTTTTAATAGATTTCAATAGATCGAAGGGATTTCAATTGATTTCAAAGTTTTTAGAGTTTTTAGAGGATTCCAACAAATTTTCAATAGATTTTAATAAATTGAAGGTTCAAAGATTTTAGGGTTTTTAAAATATTCCAAAGAATTTATCATAGATTTCAATAAATTGGAAAGATTTCAATGGATTTCAAATATTTTAGGGGTTTCAAAGCATTCCTAGGGATTTCTATTAGATTTCAATCAATTGAAGGGACATCAATGGATTTTAATGGATTTAGGGTTTTCAAAATATTATAAGGAATATTCAATAGCTTTCAGTAAATTGAAGGACTTTAAATGGATTTTAAAAACTTTAGGGTTTTCAAAAGTATCTAATGAATATTAAATAGCTTTTAGTAAATTGAAGGGATTTCAATGCATTTTAAAGACTTTCGGATTTTCAAAAGATTTTAAGGAATATGCAATAGCTTTCAGTTAATTGAAGGATTTTCAATGGATTTTAAAAACTTTAGGGTTTTCAAAAGTGTCTAAGGAATATTCAATAGCGTTCAGTAAATTGAAGGACTTTCAATGGATTTTAAAAACTTTAGGGTTTTCAAAGGTATCTCAAGAATTTTCAATAGCTTTTAGTAAATTGAAGAGATTGCAATGGATTTTAAAAACATGGGGGTTTTCAAAAGATTCTAAGGAATATTCAATAGGTTTCAGTAAATTGAAGGACTTTCAATGGATTCTAAAAACTTTAGGGTTTTCAGAAGTATCTAAGGAATATTCAATAGCTTTCAGTAAATTGAAGCGATTTAAATGGATTTCAAAGATTTAAGGGTTTTCAATAGATTTCACTAAATTGAAGAGATTGCAATGGATTTTAAAAACATGAGGGTTTTCAAAAGATTCTAAGGAATATTCAATAGCTTTCTATAAACTGAAGGGATTTCAATGGATTTTAAAGATTTTAGGGTTTTTAAAAGATACCAAGACATTTTCAATCAATTTCAACAAGTTACAGGAGTATAAAAAATGCTGAGTTATTCTTAAAGGTTTAAAGGGATTTTTCGAGAGTTTTCAAACATTTCAAGGGGTTTCAAAACACAACGAATTTTAAATGTTTTAGAGTTTTTTCAATGATTTCAAGGAATTTGTAATACATTTAAATAAATTGAATAGATTTCAAAGGTTTTCAAGGATTTTATAGTTTTTAAAAGATTTCAATATATTTTCAATAAATTTCAATAAATTGAACGGATTTCAAGGATTTCAGAGAGTTCAGGATTTTAAAAAATATTTGAAGAAATTCTCAATAAGTTGAAGGATGTTAAGATTTTTTTAAAGTTCGAAGTGATTTTCAATACATTTTAATAAATTGAAGAGATTTTCAAAAGTATTGAGTCATTTTTAAAGGTTTAAGGGAATTTGCAGAAGCCTCGAAACCTTTCAAGTTATTTCCTAATATTTGAAAGGCGTATAAATATTTTGATTTTATCGAAAATCTAAGGAATTTTCAATATATTTAAATCAATTAAAGAGATTTCTAAAAATTTGAAATTATTGTAAAGGTTCACAGAAATTTACAGTCAATTCCAATCAATTGAAGGGATTTCAAAGATATTCAAAGATTCTAGGGCTTTTGAAAAAGAGTTTAAGGAAGTTTCAACAGATTAAAAAAAATTGTTGAGAATTTTTAAAGGTTCTACGAAGTTTACAAGAGCTTTAAAAAAGGCAATATATTTCTAATTATTTCATAGAATTTGAAATATTTACGGGTATTTTCGAACATTTCAAAGAATTTTCAAGAGCTTTAATTATGTTGAGTTATACAACAATTCATGTGGTTGTAAACAATTTACAACAATTTGGGAAAATATAAAACAATTTTATAGGATCTATAAGATTTAGAGTATTTTGAACAATTCCATGGGAATATTATAGGATTTTAAAAGATTTGATCAAATTTCAGAATGATTTTGAGGGGTTTAAACGCCCTCTTTTTATGTTCTTCAATTTTACAGGATTTCAGATTATGTTATATATAAATTATATTTTATTTATATGGAATAATTTTAACAAAAAATTTAATAGATTTCATATTCTCATTTTTATTTATTCAGATTATATGTTTAGAAATTATTTTTGTGTTGAAAAACATTATGATAAAAGCAAAATATTACGTTAAACTTGTTTAAAACCACATTCAAGTTAAAAAATAAGAAAAATAAAGTGAATATGACTTTAGAAATGTAATTAAAAACGGTACAAAAATCCTCTTTCGTAATTCTTAAATTGAATATATAAAATGCTTGTATTTGACAACTAGAAATTTCTTCAATTTGGAAAATATAAATTTGAAAATTCTTACTTTTATTCATAAATCTTTAAAATTAAGGAATTTTAAACTGAAAGTCATTCAAGTAAAAGCATTTTCATTAAAAAATCTTTAAAATGGTGAAAATCAAAATTTGAGATATTAAAAATTGAAAAATCATGGAAATTTTAAGTTTAAAAATTATAAATACTGTAATTTTGATGATTTACATGCAAATTTTCTTTAATTCGAAAGATTGAAAATTTGACTTTTGATCTTCAAAAGAACCAAATTTGTCACAATTTAATAATTTATACATCATTAAAATTTAAGATTCTTTAGTTTTTACAATTTAAAATTGAAAAAATTTCAAATTTTAAGTTATTATTATAAAAATTTATTATAAAAGGTTCGAATATTCTAGGAACATGATATTTCCAACTTTTTGATATCACCGGTCTAATGAAATTTAGAAAAAAGGCTTCGAAATCATAAATTTTGTTCTCAGTGTATACAAAAATAATCTTTCTTATTTAAAAATCATTGCTGTCTTAAACATATTTTACAAGAGAATTGAAATTTAGGTTGGTATTAAATGAATTCGATATAGGCAATTGTTAAATTAGACGAAACGTTGAATTTCTTCAGAGGATAATGCCATTTCCGGTAATTATATGCTCGCAGATTCGATGTTCAATACTACACTTGCGGTGGGAGTCACGCCACATTGACTATAGACACCAGGGCAACAGAAAATGCCTCGGGCATCGATGGCAGGGAAACCAAAGAATCTCTCGATATGGCAGCAACACCTTTAGAAAAACTCATTCACTCAAAGTAAGATTTTTTTTAAATTAATTTGAATTCACACTTCAATCACTTTAAATCATTTACAATCACTTTGAAATCATTTGAAATCACCTCTAGTCTCGTACAATCAGACTACAATTGGTGTAAATTATTTCAATTACTTTTAAATTACTTAAAATCACTAGGAGTCACTCTGAAATCACTCGCAATCACTTGCAATCACTTCTAATCTCCTGAAAGAGCATACAATTTCATTATAAATCCAATCACTTACAATTACTTGCAATTACGTTTAAATCACTTGTAATCATTTGAAATTACTTTAAAATGCTTCTCAATCATTTTGAAATCATTAAAAATTATTTTCAATCACTTTTAATCTCATGCAATCAGATTATAATTGTTCTTTAATGGAAATTACTATTACAATACTGCAAATCACTAGCATTCACATTAAATTTCTGAAAGTCACTTGTAATCTCCTGGAATTAAACTACCATTTGCATACAATTGCATTCACTTTGCGCTCACTTGAAAAAGTTTTCAAGTACTTTAAAACCATTTTCAATCACTTTTAAGTCACTTAAAATCATTTACAATCATTTGTAATCTCATGCAATCGGATTATAATTGTTGTATAATAGAAATTACTTTTACAATACTGCAAATTACTAGCAGTCACTTTAAAATTACTGAAAATTACTTGTAACCTCTTGAAATTAAACGATCATTTGCGTGACATTGCAATCATTTTGGACTTACTTCGAATTATTTGAAATTACTTTAAAATAATTTCCAAACAGTTTGAAACTACTTATAATCGTTTACAGTCACTTGAAATCTCCTGCAATGAGGCTAAAATTCTTGTATGATTGCAATAATTATTAAAATACTGCAAATGACCAGCTGTCACTCTGAAATGACTAAAAATCACTTGTAATCTCCTGCAATTTAACTACCATTTTTGTACAGCTTTAATCGCTTTTGAATCCCTTGAAATAATTTTCAATTACTTTGAAATCATTTCCAATCACTTTGAAATCCCCTAAAGTCATTTACAATCACTTGGAATCTTCTGCCATCAGACAATAATTGTTGTATAATTGGAATCATTATTAAAATACTGCAGATCACTAGAAGTCACTTTGAAATTACTAAAAATCTCTTTTTATCTCCTACAATTAAACTACTATTTGTTTAAAACTTCAATCACTTTGAAATCACTTTAAATCGTTTGCAATTACTTTTAAATAATTTTGAGTCACTTTCAAATCACTCAAAGCATTTACAATCACTTGCAAATTTCCTGCAATAAGGCTAAAATTCTTATATGATTGAAATAATTATTACAATACTGCAAAAAACCATATGTCACTCTGAAATGATTAAAAATCACTTTTAATCTGCTGCAATTAAACTGCACTTGAAATGATTTTACATTACTTTGAAATCAATTTCAATGACTTTAAAATTACTTAAAATCACTTGCAATCACTTGTAATCACTGGCAATCAGACTAAAATCGTTGTATAATTCTAATCACTATGGCAATACTGAAAACACTATTAGCCACTTCAGAATGAGAAAAAACTAATTTGTAATCTCCTGCAATCAAACTATCATTTTCAATCACTTTCAAATTGTTGTTTAATTACAATTAATATTAAAATTCTGCAAATCACTAGCATTCACTTTGAGATGACTACAAATCACTTGTAATCTCCTGCAATTAAGCTACCCTTTGTGTACAATTTTAATGGCTTCGAAATCAGTTTAAATCATTTGCAATTACTTTGAAATCATGTTCAATCACTTTGAAATCACTTAAAGTCATTTACAATCACATGCAACCTTCTGCAATCAGACTACAATTGTTGTATAATTCTAATCACTATAGGAATACAGAAAACACTATCAGCCACTTCAAAATGACTAAAAATAATTTGTTATCTTCTGCAATTTAACTACAATTTGTGTACAATTTCAATCACTGTGGAATCACTTGAAGTCATTTGTATGATTGCAATAATTATTAAAATACTGCAAATGACCAGCTGTCACTCTGAAATGACTAAAAATCACTTTTAATCTCCTGCATTTAAACGACAATTTTCATACGAATGCAATTACTTTGGAATCACTTGAAATAATTTTCAATCACTTTCAAATCGCTTAAAATCATTTGCAATCACTTGTAATCTTTTACACTTAGACTAACATTTGCGGACAATTGCCATAACTTTGGAATCATTTGAAATTACTTTACATTACTTTGAAATCAATTTCAATCACTTTAAAATCATTTGCAATCACTTGCAATCCTCTGCAATCAAAATAAAATTGATGTATAATTCTAATCACTATGGCATTACTGAAAACACAATCAGCCACTTCAAAATGACAAGAAATAATTTGTAATCTCCTGCAATTAAACCATCATCTTCAATTACTTTCAAATTGTTGTATAATTGCAATCAATATTAGAATACTGGAAATCACTAGCATTCACTTTGAGATGACTACAAATCACTTGTAATATCCTACAATTAAACTGCCATTTGTGTACAATTTCAATCGCCTTGGAATCACTTTGTAATCAATTGCATTTACTTTAAAATCATTTTAAATCAGTTTGAAATTTCTTATAATCGTTTACAATCACTTGCAATCTTCTGCAATCAGACTACAATTGTTGTATAATTCTAATCACTATGGCAATACTGAAAACACTATCTGCCAATTCAAAATGACTAAAAATAGTTTGTTATCTCCTGCAATTAAACTATCATTTTTAATTAGCTGCAAATTATTGTATAATTGCAATCAATATTAAAATACTGCAAATCAATATCATTCACTCTAAGATGACTAAAATCACTTGTAATCTCCTAGAATTAAACTACCATTTGTGTACAATTTCAGTCGCTTTCAACTCAATTGCAATTACTTTTAAATTATTTTCATCAACTTTGAAATTACTTATAATAGTTTACAATCAATTACAATCTTCTGCAATCAGACTACAATTGTTGAATAATTTTAATCACTATGGCAATACTGAAAACACTATCAACGACTTCAAAATTACTAAAAATAATTTGTTATCTCCTGAAATTAAACTACCATTTGTGTACAATTTCAATCCCTTTGGAATCACTTCAAATCATTTGAAAATCATTTTCAAATCATCTTTGAAATAATTTTAATCACTTTGAAATCACTTAACGCCATTTACAATCACTTGCAATCTTCTGCAATCAGACCACAATTGTTGTATGATTGCAATCATTATTAAAATACGGCAGATCACTAACTTTAACTTTGAAATGAATAATAGTCACTTTTTATCTCCTGTAATTAAACTACTATTTGTATACAATTTCAATCAGTTTTAAATCACTTTAAATCGTTTGAAATTACTTTGAACTCATTTTCAATCATTTGGAAATCCCTTAAAGTCATTTACAATCACTTCGAATCTTCTGCAAACAGACTGAAATTGTTGTATAATTGCAATAATTATTAAAATACTGCAGGTCACTAGCAGTCACCTAGAAATGACTACTAATAACTTTTTATCTCCTGCAACTAAACTACCATTTGTATACAATCGTAATCACTTTGGTATCAATTGAAAATACTTTAAAATCATTTTCAATTAGTTTGAAATTACTTATAATCGTTTAGAATACTTGTAATTTCCTGCAATTGGACTAAAATTGTTGTATATTTAAAATCACAATTACACTACTGCAGATCACTAGCAGTCACTTCGACATGACTAAAAATCACTTGTAATCTCCTGCATTAAACAACAATTTGCGTTCAATTTCAATCACTTTGGAATCACTTTAAATCTTTCACAATTACTTTGAAATTATTTTCAATCTCTTTGAAATCATTTTAAGCACTTGAAAATCACTTAAAATCATTTACAATAATTTGTAATTTCCTGGAACCAGATTTCAATTGTTGTATAATTAAAATTTCTTGAAAATCGCTTAAAATCTCTGGTAACCGCTCTGAAATAACGTACAATATCTCATAATCTCCTAAAATGACTATAAGATTGAATTATAATTGCAATCCCTAGCTGCCAATTCCAAATAACAAGCAATCACTTGTTATTTTCTGCAATTACACTACCATTGACGTACATATACAATCACTTTGGGACTACTTGAAATCATTTCCAAACACGTGAAATCTCGTTCAATAATACTACAGTTCTTGTATAATTGTGGCAACTTTTAAATTATTAAAAATCACTTGCAATCACTTTGGAATGACTTACAATCACTTGTAATCTTGGAATTAAACTATCATTAGTGTACAATTGCAATCACTTTGAAATCATTTGATATTATTTACAACTACTTTTAATAACTGAGACTCGCTAAATTCCCTGGAATGCTTTAATTTCTTAAGTATTCAGAATTCCTTGAAACCATTGAATATTCTTAATTCATGAAATTCCTTGAATTCTCGGAATTTCCTGAATTCTCTGAACTCCTTGAATTTCTTGAATATTCTAAATTCCCTGAATTCCGTGAATTCTCTAAATTTCTTAAAATCTCTGTAATTCTCGAATTGTCTGAAATCCTTGATTTCCTTAAATTCTGAATTTCCTAATCGTTTTGAATATTTTTTATTCTTTTAATTTCTTAAATTCCCTGAATGCTCTGAAAACCTTGACATTTCGTAAATCCCCTAAATTCTCTGAATTAGCTCAATTCTTGGAGTTTTATGTAATCGGAATATTTTTGGAATCCTGGATAAGTCTTTACATTTCTTGAACTCCTAGAATGTCCTGAGTTCTTTAATTATCTGAATTCCTTCTATTTATGTGAATTCCTCTGAATTTCTCGAATATTCTAAATTCTCTGAAATCCCTAAATTCCTATCATTTGTCGGAATTCGTTGCATTATTTTATAGTCCTTAGAATTGAAATAATTCTGAGAATTTAGGAAATTCCAAGGATTCAGGTAATTACACGAGTTGAAAGAATTCAGATGATTGGTGGAATTCCTTGAATTCATGGAAATCCACGTATTTAAAAGTTGGACAGAAATTTAGGGAATTTAGATGAATTGAAGGAACTCAGATAATTCATAGAATCTAGGAAAATAAAATAATAATAATAATAAAATATTAGAAAATTCTCACGAATTCACAAGATTTCAGGGAAGTTAAAAAAAATCGAAAGTATTCTAAGAAATTTAAAAGCATTCCAAGCAAATCAAATGAATAAAAAAGAATACACTCCAAGTTCCATATAATATCAGTTTCGGGGGTTGCCTCGCACTGAACTTGTTTCTAACTCGATACCCTAGAAACGTAAACAGCCAGGGCTACTTGAACTGTTTACAATTAGGATGCATAATATTGCACAATATATTCGACTGAGTACTCGCGCGCTGCGGCCCTTCCGAGGCGAGAGTCGCAACCGTCTGTCACTCTGTCCCCTGAGAAACTGCGACGGCCAGCAGTTCTGGTAAATACAAAACCGCACCAAATTTTTTTGGGACCTGAAGTGTTAATAGAATTTGAAGCAATAAGAATAATTTTAAGTAATTTCACTGTATTATAACAATAAATCAGCCCAATGCATCGCCCCCAATTTTCTGGTTTGTTTAGCGTGCGGCCGGTGAACTAATCCGACAGTTGGCGCTCCAATCAGGACGGCTGACATTTCCATAGTACACTTTTTTGTCGTACCAAAAAATTTGGATATTCCATTTTTAAACCATTCAATATAGAAATCTGCGATTAAGAAAAACCCTTTTTCAATATTTAGAAAAGTTTGACTGTTTACATAAAATAAGCAATTATAAATAAAATAAAATATTAGCGAGCTAAATTGCAACTTTAAACGTTACAATTTTAATTGTAATTTGTAAATCATTTTTTATTTTAAATAAAATTATTGCTTTTTATAAATAACATTTGAAAAATTATTTATTTAGGAAAAATTTGAGTAATTTTAAGAGATATTTCGAAGTTTCAAAAATTCAAACATAATTTTAAACTTGAAAATATTTCAAAAAACTATCAGAACAAAATATAGATTTTTTGAGTTTTCAAAATAAAAATTTTAATTTATTTAAGGATTTTCACAAGTTTGAAGATAATAAAAAAGTTTTTTTTAAGATTCCTGGGAAAATGCAATAAAAGTGTGAATTGATTGTTGTGAATTGATTTTGCATTTAAATAAAAATTCTAAGAGAATATTTAAGATAGATCTAAAAACAATTTTTGATGTATGTATAACATTTGAACAATTATTGATTTGTAGGGAACTAAAATTAGAACAATTTTACTTCTAATTTAAAAAGTGTTCAGTTAAAAAAATTAATCTCTCAATATTTAATGTTTCTCAATAAAAGTTGCTGAAAAATATATAATTTTAAAAATCTATAAAATTGCTGTTTCGTTTTTCAAGTTAGAGGATTGAAAAATGCTAGCTTGGATTTATATATATTTTTAAATCTTTGAGTTGTACAATTCATAAATGTTTAATAATTATTTATTCAAAATCCCATTTAATTAACGTGGGAAAATTTGGAATTTTCGAAAAATTGAACTCATGTTCCAGGGTTTCCTCACAACGTTTTCAAACATTTTAGGCATTGAAGAGGAGTATCTAGGAAATAAAACCATGCTAAGAATATTTATCTCCAATCCCATGACATTTTAAACAATTTGAATTGTTTAAAAAAAAGGTTAATAAGGTTATGTTTTTCTTATGTATGCTCTCTGCGATGCCTGTGATTGGCCAAAATGCCACACCGTGGGGACTGGTAGAACCTCATTGGCCAATCAAGTCTTTTTTTCTTTTTCTTAAATCCGCGAGGACGGAAAGCCAAATCGGATTGGTGTTGTACCTACTGTCCCTATTGATGTTATTGGGATGCTTTAAGATTTCGATTGTTACTCTAAGGTTTCTTGGAAAAATATTGTGAGTTTTTGTAAAGACGGTCTTTTTGTCAAATAAAATGTTATGTCCTATTTTCGCAGGTGGTTTAAACATGGTTTGGATGTTGTATTTGTTGAGAATTCTTCCTATTTGTTCTCTGAAACTTTCGATTTAGGGCAGGATTGTCTCGCTTTTCTCTCTCTTTCTTTAGTAGGTTGTGTTGACTTGGTTTTTTGGGTGAATTTTCTTATTGCTTGATCAATTCGTTTGTTTTTGTAAACGTTTTGTATTAGGATTTTTTAAACGTTTTGTTATTCCTTGCGAAGGTTTTCCTGATCTGTTATAGATACAGCTCTTTATACAAGGGAGTTGATGACCGATTGTGTTTGAGATGGGCGGTGGTGAGAAGAGGCATGTAGGTATCTGTTTGTATGGGTGTGTTTTCTGTAAACTTCATGTCCTATATTGTTATCAGATATTTTGTAAACTAGTACGTGCAAGAAAGGCCATTTTCCGGTTTGTTCAATTTCCATGTTGAACTGGATAGTGTGATGCTGGGTAGTGTCAGATTCTTACTGACAAACGCCAAACCTTGTCCTCGGAACCGCTTTTCGCATTACTTTGAGGACAAGGGGATAAGGCCAACACGCCGTGCATTGGCGTCCCACTTTCATGTGCCCGCTTGGACTTGTACATGGGAATAACCGACATTGGTAGATTCGTGCAGCGCAAATCAAAACCCCCTTTTTCGCAATTAGTTTTCTCACCTTTTAATGTTATGGTGACTGCTTTCTCTCTCGTTTCTGTTCTTCGTTTTTCTCATATCGTAATACCGTAGTTACGAACCTTTCAATACTTTCCCAGTTTCCTAGGTTACTTAACATCAACTCAACTATGTACTCAGGTACAGGTTCTGCGTCTAGTTCCATCTAAAAATGTGTGCTCCGCATTATCCACTTCGTTCACACAATAATCACATTCTGGCGAACTCTTTTTCTTCTTGCGATTCAGGTACTCATTGAAGTGACCGTGGTCAGACAGGAACTGGGTGAGGTAAAAATTTACTTCTCCATGTTTTCTGGCTACCCACCTCAGCAAGTCATCTATGAGCATAGAAGTCCACCCGCCTTTTCTTCGGTTTGCCATCTTTCTTTCCATATGAACATGGTTATTTGCCTTTCTTATTTAGATACCTCTTTCCCAGCCCTCAGTTTCTTGGTCTTGAAAATCCTCTTCCTCTCGCTTGCCAAGAGGTCGATGAGTATGATTCCAGTGATAGCTAGCACCGGCGGTCTAGAGAACGACGTGTAAGCGCACGCCAACTCTCAGTGCTCCTTTCCTTTGCACCCTCATGAGCTTGTCCCTATACTTGTTAATCTTCAGTGCATCAACCAAGAACTCAGCTCCATACAGCATGATGGAGTTTCTCAGCTTTCTCGGCTTTCTCAGCAACTATAGTAATTTGTAACGAGAAAGTGCCTTTCTCGTCAGCCCACAAGTCCAGGTATTTCAAAGCGTATTTCGCTATTACTTCATGTCCAGAGATGTCAACCAAGAATGGTTTCTTAAAAGTCCTTTGCCTGGTTAGGACAACGACCTCCGTATTTTTATTTGCCAGCTGTAGCCCATGCTTTTCAAGCCGGTATTTTACTTTAATCGAAATAAATGCCACTTTTTATTTGACTTCTTCGTCTGTTCTGGCTGTAATGATTGCTGCAAGATTTTCAGCGAAGCCCACCTATTTGATTTCTGCTATTAAGTCCTTTTTATAACGCATCGTCATAAACCACGTTTCAGAGATCCGGTCCGAAAGCCGATTCCTGGGATACTCCTGTTGTCGCATTGATGACGTGCGTGCCCTGTGTAGTTTCATACATCAGGCTTCTCACGCTCAGGTAGCTACTGATGATTTTCCGGATGTAAGCAGGGACACCAAACTGCATTTCTAGGACGTCAAAATTGTCGACCCACCTAACGGAGTTGAAGACATTCCTGACGGCGAAGGTGACCATGACACAGACCCTTCTTGATCTGTGACTTCCACTCCACGCTTTATCCGTCTCTCGCAGAGCTTCTTGTATCGCTCCAACTGTTGACCATCCCTCCCTGAAGCCATGCTGGTTCTCAGCCCAGCTTCAATTGCCGTTCTTAACCTGGCACGTATGAGCTGCTCAAAGAGCTTTACCGCAACGTCCAACATGTAACATGTTTTTATGAGGACGGTGTAATAATGGGCGGGCCCTTTCCTTTGTCCATCAAGACCAGCTTTTGATTCTTTCACCCGAAATAGAAGTCTCCTGCTTCAAGACAAGCGTCCGTGTCCACTGACATACAGAGTTCCGCCCATTTGTGATTTTGACTGGATTTAATAACACGGTTTAATATATTTTTGGAAGTTAGATATTCTTTCTTTGCCTGGAGTGCTTCTTTTCCTTCTTTTTCGAGCTCGTGGCACCTCACACTTGAGCTAGAAACACCTCGTCATTAACTCGGTTTTTTCCTCGGTCTACCAGTATAACGGGGGCTTGATGGTCTTCGCAGCTTTCTTCGTCATTGAGACATAAACCCTTTCCGAATTAGGAGCATTGTGTTTTCCACAAGGTTCTCTGTGTATTTTTTTAGAGATTGTCAAAGGTGTCAGCCCTTCCAGTAAAGTTCATCCCTTTTTAGCAATAAAGCCAAGAAGTTTGGTCGTATCTAGTTTAGCCGCTTTCCAGCCACTCCTACTCTTTTGCGACTTGCAGATCCTTGACCTCCAATTTTCGGACCCCATCTGAAAGCTAATGTATTGGTGTTCACTAGTAGTGTATTCTTCGAGTGCTTTCCAGTCTTTAATCTCACGTGCTGCCGCAGGTGTAGCCATGGTGATGTCTAGAATGGTCTCTTGATAACCTGGCTTTCTAAAAGTCGTGGAGTTTCCATCATTCAGCCTGGTCAGATCTAGTTTTTCGTTAGTCGAGAGATAGCATCTGATGATTATGACCTTACCGCTTGTATCCTGGAACCAGCCGTGGCCTCTTCTTTCTTCATACTGTTCGCTAATTATGAAGATGTCGGCACGCTTTTCTATTGACAGCTGAGACGTTAGTGCTTGAGATAGCTTGCAGCGGTTCAAATTTCCTTGAAGTATTACCGCCATCCTTCTCTTTCGACTTCACTTTCCTGTTCTCTTCCCGACATTCCATCGCGATGTGAGCGTAGTCGAGGCAGCGGAAGCAACGCTTAGATTTTTCTCTGACGCGGACCCGGCAAGTGACCCTCCCAATTTTGATGTGGCCGAGCTGGTTCGCCTTGATCGCATCTGCCTCGTTTAGCTCGACGAAAGCCATAAGGCGACCTCGAAGTTCCGTCTTGGTCATATTGACCTTCACGTTTACGAACGCTCCCAGTCCTAGGTCACGTGTCAGAGCGACCTTTATCTCATCTGTGGTGGTTGCCAGGTCCAGATCTCGTATCTCGATCTGAAAACGCGGCACCACTTGACGGACCTTTCCAGTTTCCTTGATGGCCTTTTACAGAGCATCACTAAACTTTTTGCGGTTCTCATTTGTCGCTCCCAG